>SJYV01038002.1:870509-931273 GCA_006410875.1 Neotragus pygmaeus | reverse complement strand
ATGGGGTCCCAGAGTTGGACACAACTGAGCAACTGAACTGAACTGAACTAGGGGATAGTCTTTAGGAAAGGAATTGTTGGATCATTTTGGATTTCTGGATTCCAGCTGCCTCATCTCTAAGATGAGACGGCTGCATGCATGCCAAGTTGCTTCAGTCATGTCTGACTCTTTGTGACCCTATGAACTGTAACCCACCAGGCTCCTCTGTTCATGGGATTTCCCATGCAAGAATCCTGGAGTGGGATTGTTGGATTATAGGAAGTGCAAATACTCAAATTTACTAAACAAAGTCAAATTGTTTCTAGTATTATTTCTTATGGTCTATATCTTGCTTTATCATATACTTTTTGGTGTATTTTGAAGAGCAGAGGTTTTGGTAAAGTCTTAAACTCCTTCATATTTAATATTTGTGTGTCCTAAGAAAACTTGCCTGTCCCAAATATTTTCTTCTAGGAGTTTTATGGTTTTAATTTTTCATTTAGGTCTCTAATCAATTCTGTTTTTTAATATAGTGATGTATTATGGATCAAAATTCACTTCCTTCAGTACAACTAGTGTCTTCTATCTACTTATTTCAGTATTACTTAACAAAAAAAAAGAAAAGCTATCATTTTCTCATCAGTTACCCTGGTATCTTTGTGAAAAATTAATTGTCCATATATACGTGACTTATCTCTACTCTATTCATTCTCTTTCATCAGTTTTCATTCCAATCCAAAAGAAAGCCAATGCCAAAAAATGTTCAAACTACTGCGCAATTGCACTCAGCTCACATGCCAGCAAAGTAATGCTCAAAATTCTCCAAGCCAGGCTTCTACAGTATATGAACTATGACCTTCCGGATATTCAAGCTGTATTTAGAAAAGCTAGAGGAACCAGAGATCGAATTGCCAACATCTGTTAGATCATCAAAAAGCAAGAGAGTTCCAGGAAAACATCAAACTTCTGCTTTATTGCCTACACCAAAGCCTTTGACTGTGTGGATCACAACAAACTGTGGAAAATTCTTTAAGAGACAGGAATACCAGACCACCTCACCTGTCCCCTGAGAAACCTATATGCAGGTCAAGTTAGAACTGGACATGGAGCAACAGACTGGTTCCAGATTGGGAAAGGAGTACATCAAGGCTGTATATTGTCATCCCACTTATTTAACTTATATACAGATTACATCATGAGAAATGCTGGGCTGGAGGAAGCACAAGCTGGAATCAAGATTGCCAGGAGAAATGTCAATAACCTCAGATATGCAGATCACAACACTCTTATGGCAGAAAGTGAAGAAGAACTAAAGAGTCTCTTGATGAAAGTAAAAGAGGAGAGTGAAAAAGTTGCCTTAAAACTCAACATTCAGAAAACTAAGATCATGGCATCCGAGCTCATCAGGTCAGTTCAGTTCAGTCACTTAGTCGTGTCTGACTCCTGCGACCCCACAGACTGCAGCATACCAGGCTTCCCTGTCCATCACCAACTCCCAAGGTTTACTCAAAATCATGTCCCTTGAGTCATTGATGCCATCCAACCATCTCATTCTCTGTTGTCCCCTTCTCCTCCCACCTTCAATCTTTCCCAGCTTCAGGGTCTTTTCCAATGAGTCAGTCTGTATCAAGTGACCAAAATATTGGAGTTTCAGCTTCAGCATCAGTCCCTCCAATGAATATTCAGGACTGATTTCCTTTAGGATGAACTGGTTGGATCTCCTTGCAGTCCAAGGTACTTTCAAGAGTCTGTTCCAACACCACAGTTCTTGTCCCATCACTTCATGGCAAATAGATGGGGAAACAGTGGAAACAGAGATAGACTTTATTTTCTTGGACTCCAAAATCACAGCAGATGGTGACTGCAGCCATGAAATTAAAAGACGCTTACTCCTTGGAAGAAAAGCTATGACCAACTGAGACAGCATATTAAAAAGCAGAAACATTACTTTGCCAACAAAGGTCCATCTAATCAAAGCTATAGTTTTCTGAGTAGTCATGTATGGATGTGAGAGTTGGACTATAAAGAAAGCTGAGTGCTGAAGAATTGATGGTTTTGAACTGTGGTGTTGGAGAAGACTCTTGAGAGTCCCTTGGACTGCAAGGAGATCAAACCAGTCAATCCAAAAGGAAATCAGTCCTGAATATTCACTGGAAGGACTGATGCTAAAGCTGAAACTCTAATACTTTGGCCACCTGATACAAAGAACTGACTCATTGGAAAAGACCCTGATGCTGGAAAAGATTGAAGGTGGGAGGAGAAGGGGACAACAGAGGATGACATGGTTGAATGGCATCAATGACTCGATGGACATGAGTTTGAGCAAACTCCGGGAGTTGCTGATGGACGGGGAAGCCTAGTGTTCTGCAGTCCATGGGGTTGCAAGGAGTTGGACGTGACTGAGTGACTAAACTGAACTGAAATTGTTCTACATATCTGCTTGCCTAGTTGCATCAGCAGTGTCTGATTCTTTGAGATTCTATGGACTCCAGGTTCCTCTGCCCATGAGATTCTCCAGGCAAGAATATTGGAGTGGGTTGCCATTCCCTTCTGCAGTGTATCTTCCTGACTCAAGGACTGAACCTTCATCTTTTATATTTCCTGCATTGACAGGCAGGTTCTTTACCACTGGCACCAAGGTGGCTCAGGGGGTAAAGAATCTGGCTGCAATGTAGCAGACCTTAGTTCAATCCTTGGGTTGGGAAGATCCCCTGGAGAGGGGCATGGCAACAAACCCACTCCAGTATTCTTGTCTAGAGAATCCCACAGACAGTGGAGCATGGTCCATAGCATTGCAAGTTCTACATACCTGTTCTTATGTAAATACCCCATGTTTTTTGTTGTTGTAGCTTTAACAAATTTAACAACAAATTTGAAATCAGGTAGTCTTTAGTTCTCGAAAACCTTATTGATTCCCTTTCAAAACTGTTACGGCTCTTTCAGATTTGGGGTCTTTCATAACTACATTTTGAACTGACATAAATTTCTGTCTGAAAAAAGTCTATTACGATTTTGACTGGGATTGAGTTGAATCCTAGATCAATATGAGAGAACTGACACCTCAAAAATATTGAATCTTTCCATCTATGAACATGGAGTGTCTATCCAGTTGTTTGGCAATTCATTAATTTATCTGAACAAAATTTTATAGCTTTCAATATACAGATCTTACAAATATTTTGATAAATTTATCCCTTAGTGTTTAACATATCTGAGAGTTAGAGAAGGTATTGTTTAAATTAATTAATGTTTTAATTGATTACTTTCCAATATTGTGATTTTTGTCATACATTGACATGAATTTGCCACGAGAGTACATGTGTCCCCCCCATCCTGAACCCCCTCCTACCTCCCTCCCCATTCCTTCCTTCTGCATTGTTCCAGTGCACCGGCTTTGAGTGCCCTGCTTCAGGCATTGAACTTGGATTGGTCATCTGTTTCACATATGGTAATATACATGTTTCAGTGCTATTCTCTCTAAGCATCCCACCCTCGCCTAGAGAAGGTATTTTTATTTTTTAGTTTGTATGGTTGGCATATAGAAAAACTATTGATTTTTGCTTATTGGTCTTATGTCCCACAACCAGCTAGATTAATTTCTTGGTAGCTTCCTGATCTATTGCTCTCAGTTATCCGTGGCTCTCCCCTCTAGACTATTTGCTCTGGATTCTGTGACATCTTTCCTTTATGGTAAACAAACACATCTGTTCATAGCTGTGCAGCTGTCTCAATTGGGCTGCTGCTTTCTACCCTCAGAAAACTGATAGACCAAAGGTTTCATTTCATTGTGCATTGTCTATCTTTCCTTTTTTACTCCAACCTGATGATATTTTCCCAACACAAGTCTCCCAAAAGCCCCTCTAGGCAGCTTCTTATCATCCCTGTCATGGTCACAAGGCAGTGTTCTAAGAGCATGACAGCAAAAATTATTTTTTTTCCATTGTAACTAGATTCTCTCTCCCCTCTTCTGTGCTATACTTATGTGTCATGATTATTTATTTGTACATTTTTATGTCTTTTAAAGAGAAGAAAGAAGAAAACATAGTCTTTTATATTAATTCCCATATTTACCATTTTTGATGCTCCCTTTTGTCTATGGATTTTAGTTACTGTTTGATCTCATTGTTTGAATATATCTCCATCACCCATCTCACTTTGTACTATTATCGTCATACATATAAGATCTTTATGTGCTATTTGCCCAACAATACACTTTTATAATTATAAAATGGTAATTTTATAGTTTCACGAAATTATATTTTCAATAATTAAAAGAAGAAAAAAAATCACAGTCTTTACAATGCCCAGATTAGTTTATCTACGACAGCTTGAGAGGGAAGCTGTGTGTTTATGAAGAAATATTGATCATTAAAATTTTATATTCTGATTCACTAGCACAGTTGGCTGCAGTGCAATCCTAAAATGAGATAAAATTGTTAAAGTTTTCTATACAGAAAGAAAGGCTCTATTTCATTTTTCTCCATAAAACTTGATGGAGTAAGTAACTACTACTAACAAGGAAACAGAGATTAAATTGCTGACATAGCTGACAAGCAGTGCAGGTAGGATTAAACACAGTCTGTTTCTATGGTCTGTGTTGCATCCCAAACAGTATTTTCCATCGTAACCACTGTTTGGGTTCCTCCACACCCTTTCAAAATCATCTAGTTTTACCCAGGACCTTGCAGGTGTGTGTCACGTGCACATGATAATTTTAGCTGCTGTGTCACATCCACCATCTTCTCTAACATCCTTGCTCTGATCTGGTTCCCCCCGAGTTATCACTCCTGAATCAGCCAAACCCCCTCGGGAAAGCACTAGTTACTGACGGTGCTGCTACTCCACTGCCGGCCCTCTCCTGCCAACGGTCTTCTGTGCCTTGCTGCAGCTGCCGGCTTGCATGCAGTCACCGACGCTTCAGGGGCCATGCTGCCAAAATCTCCTGCTGCTGGCAAAGGTCAAGACCTGCTAGCAGGAGTGCTGGGCTGAGCCAGGCCTCTGTCTCTCTCCCATGCCCCTGGCCTCAGTCAGAAGCCAAGGTGGGGACGCTGAGCCCAGAGGCAGACACTGCTATCCTCAGAAGTCCTCCTCCCGCTAAGGCTGAGTACTGACCATGATCACAGTTTAAGGGCCCCACTCTTTTAGGATAAATTCTTCTTCGAGATGGCAGTTCATTTCAGATGGAAGTGGACTCTTGGCTGGTGTGTACCACCAGTCCTCAGTCTCCTGACTCACTGAGATAAGCTCAAGAAGCTCTGTTAAGTTCGAGTAAATTCAGCTGAGGTTTCCCCAACAGCGGCATCTTCAGAACCCAGTGTTTGGCGTTGGTCAGTAAGTACGTCTGTGTAGACCAGGTCAATACACTAGCACCAGATTCCTGTGTAACTAACGCTATTATTCATGTTTTTAAAACAGCAACAAATTTGAAAGCTTTTTTCTAGTGTCTTTCATTCTGATAAATGATATTTTCATATACAAGGAAAGAAGATCCTTCCTGAAAAATGTAAGACGGACTTCTCAGTTGATATTCTAAAAAAAATTCTTTTGGTACTGAAACTTAGAATAATCAACTTTGAGGAACTACCTATTCAGTACAATTTGCTGCTTTAGTGCTATTTTCAATGGTATTTTTCCTAGAGATTAAAGCATAATATCTTAGAACTGTTTATATCAATATTTTAGAGTAAAGATGATTGACAAGTAAAATTATGGCTTTTTTTTAAGGTGGTTTTTTTTTTTTTTTTCATATTTCCATGAGTGAATAAACTATTTCTCAGGGCAAAGTTAGCTTTTTATTTTTCCTAATGTTACATACACTTTTCAGGAAAAGAAAGTTTCATTCAGTACATTAGTGTTGAATCTAAATGGACTAAATGAAGGAATATACTCATATTTAACTTACTTTGTACCCATTAAATAAATTATCTAATAGAGTTGAGGACTACAAGAAGAGCATGCTGAATTGAATACTTATTTTCTCCTCAAATCTGAAATACTATATTGCTTGACTTTTAAAACATTATCTGTACATGTGAAAAGACTAGCAATAGGCACGTTATATTACTTGAGAATTTTATTTTTTAATCAAAATATTTTTTAAAGTTCTTTTTAATTTTAGTGTTTTATGATAATAAAATTCATTTGTATCAAAAGCATAGTAACTTAGATGNAACATTATCTGTACATGTGAAAAGACTAGCAATAGGCACATTATATTACCTGAGAATTTTATTTTTTAATCAAAATATTTTTTAAAGTTCTTTTTAATTTTAGTGTTTTATGATAATAAAATTCATTTGTATCAAAAGCATAGTAACTTAAGAACAACCAGTGAAGAGATATTTCTTTTAAAACTGCAATTTACAAAGAACTGAAACCCATTAATTTCTAAACATTAGCATATTTTTAAACTTATTGCACTTTTAGTTCTCATGCTTTGGGAATTATTCACATAGAAAGCTATCCTTTGAGTATAAAATAAACATTGAGATTGGTATTTTTAAAAAATAGATAAAAGGACAGTCTAGTTGACATTTTTGCTTTGGACTATCTATGTACAGTTATGTAAATCACAATTGGGGAGTACAGAACTTCTTTATTTACAAAATGATTGGAAACAATTTTCTTTACAACGAGACAGAAGAGACTGTATATCAGTTAATAGATTTACTTGAAAATAACAAACTTGGAAGTTTTGAGATTTGCATGTATGGGCAATTCTGTTCAAATTAGTAAAATCTCTTCCACTCCTTCTCAGTCTCATTTCTTTCATGAACACTTTAGGGGGAAAGCATTTTTTTAGGTCTAATGTTTTTACATGGCTTTACATACAGTTACAACTATTTTTGTGTAACAGGCCCTAAATCATCACATTCAAGTGCAAACATGTCTGAATAAGATTTCTTTTTTCTTTTGCAAAAGACAATCCAAATAAAGTTTCATCACATGAAATCTGCAAGTAAGTAGTTTTAATTCTACATCGAGTTAAGTCTTGTACAGACAGCATTTATTTGTACTACAACCCATATTTTTTTCCCCCACAGGAAATGTTTCACATTCTAACTGTGGTTTTTTTTTTTTTCTTTTTTTTNCTTTTTTTTTTAAAATGAATAGAGAAGGCTAGATTTGAGACTTAAGTGAACTATATTTAATGAGTTAACTCAGTGTGTAGAACAGCGCATGGCATATAATAAATCTACACATGTATTAGCCATAACCATTTAGAACAGTGATAGTAGCTAAAAACTGGCTCTGGGAACTTCCCTGGTGGTCCAGTGGCTAAGAATCTGCCTGCCCATGCAGGAGACATGGGTTTGATTCCCGGGCTGGGGCGATTGCATGTGCCACAGGGTAACAAAGCCCACGCACGCAACTACTGAGCCCATGCACCTAGAGCCCGTGCTTTTCAACAAGAGAAGCCGCCACAGCGAGAAGCCCGCGCACCACAGCTGCACAGCGTCCTCACCTGTGGCAACTAGAGAAAGCCCACAAGCAGCAACAGAGACCCAGGATAGCCAAAAATAATGCGAAAAAAAATTTTTTTAATGGGTAAGGGAAATTTATCTCAATAACTTCCTTGTCACTCACAACAAAGTAAAATAATACATGAGGTTTAGTGGAATCTAAAGGCAAAGTTTAAACTGGGCAGAACTTCCAAAAACTCTATTATAGGGCTATTTGTTCCTTTTTATTTGGGTACTTTTTTCTAGAAACATTTTAGCAGATAAAAAGCTAAGAAATACACCTCAAACTTTTCCTATGTGACTGGAGTGGTCAAGTTTCAATTTGGAGCATAATAACTATTCCTCAGGAGCACTTTAAAGTATAACACTCAAGCCCATGCTAAAAGGACACCAGAGTCTCTTCTGTGCTAGGTTCTCCCTCCCTTGAGCTATCCTAGAATCCTTCAGAATGCTTCCTTGTTATGAAAGACCAGCCTTGTTTGCCTTTGGCTTACAGATAGAACCATAACTGATTGTACTCTCTCTGACAATGAGAGAGTACACAGCCTTTACTCCACAAAGGCTGTGAGAAGCTAAGTTCACAGAATACGCTACATGGCTTCTGCCTGTGAATGCAGCTTAAACCTGTAGAGTTCAAAGAAACGCACCATTTATCACAGCCTGCATTAGACATGTGATCGCTGCCTCCAGGGTGGTGTTTCTTCAGGAACAAGATAGGATAGTTATCCCCACAGCCATAAATGTTAGCATTAAAATTGGTCTCAGCCTCAATGTGACAGATAGTTCACTCAGACCACCCCAAGTCCAAAGGCTCCCTATCTCTCACCCCTCCAAGGTGGATGACTGATTTGGGAGTAGTTCTAGTGTCTGCCATCCCACAGACTCAAAACCGTAAATGCCCCCTCCCCCGCCCTTGACTACACACTCGGAGCATGAATCAGCTCACCTATTCTGTCTCTTTCTGCCCTCATGGAAACTTTTTCCCAGTAGCTTCCATGCCCTTCCTTCCAGTCGGATACATGGATCCATCAGGTTTGGATAGTTTCTTTTACCATTCCTTCAAATTCACCAAGCATTTTCTTCTGCAGTGTCTAACTACTATTTATCCCATCTTGTGTATTTTTTGCCTCAGACATTATATATAGTTTTTATCTTAAGGTTCAATTTGGCAGTTTTTACTTTTCTCCATGTCTGCTTAACTTTTTGTACATACAATTGTAGTCATTGTTTTCATATTTTTATCTGCTAATTCTAATATGTGTGTCAGCTCTGGTTTCAGATGATTTATTTTCCACCTATTTAGAGATTCTTATTTCCTGCTTCTTTGCATGCATTGTAATCTTTGATTGGAGGTCAGACATTGTGAATTTTATCATGTTGAATGCTGGATATTTTTGTATTCCTATCAATATTCTTGAGCTTTATGCTAATATACAGTTGAGACAGGAGGAAACACTTTCATCCTTTTGAGTCTTGGATGGCTATTTTCCACTGTTGAGGCTAAACCCTCCTGAACAATCTATTTTCACCCTGGGCACATTGAGGTTTTCTAGACTGGCTAGAACAGTGGCTATACCCAGCCCTGTTGTGTGCTCATATTGTTCTAATTCTTCTGGGAGATTTCCTTGCCTCTGATAGTTTCCTCTAAGAAGCCTCTTGATGAAAGTAAAAGAGGAGAGTGAAAAAGTTGGCTTAAAGCTCAACATCCAGAAAACAAANCGGACACGACTTCACTTTCACTTTAAAAGCAATGATCACAGTTTTTCTTTTATGTCATGACTTTTCAAAACTTTGGTGTTGTAAATGAATTAACACAGTAATATTATTATAAGAAATATCTGACTATTACTTTGTTGTTTTTGTTGTTCAGTCACCCTGTTAGATCCAACTCTTTGCAACCCCATGGACTGCAGCATGCCAGGCTTCCCTGTCTATCACCATCTGCTGGAGTTTGCCCAAGTTCATGTCCATTGCATTGGTGATGCCATCCCATCATCTCATCTTCTGATACCCTCTTCCCCTTCTGCCCTTAATCTTTCCCAGCATCAAGACTTTTCCAATGAGTCTGCTGTTTGCATCTGGTGACCAAAGTATTGGAGTTTCAGCTTTGGCATCAGTCCTTTCAAAGAGTATCCAGGGTTGATTTCCTTAAAGATTGATGATTTGATCTCTTTGCTGTCCAAGGGACTCTCAGGAATCTCCAGCACCACAGTTCAAAGGTATCAATTCTTTGGTGTTCTGCCTTCTTTACAGTCAAGCTCTCACAGACAAACATGACCACTGGGAAGACCATATCCCTGACTGTATGGATTTTTGTCGGCAGAGTGATGTCTTTGCTTTCTAACACAACCTGGGTTCGTCATAGCTTTCCGGCCAAAAAGCAATCATCTTCTGATGTCATGGCTGCTGTCACCATTTGCAGTTATTTTAGAGCCCCAAACGAGGAAATCTGTTACTATTTCTACATTTTCACCTTTCATTTGGCATGAAANGGGGAGCCAGAGCGTGAGTGATGGGCTGGACAGCCTGAGATGCTAGGAGGAAGGAGAGGTAGGCAGGGGATTGCATGGGCTGGGGTCATGAGATGTTGTAAGGAGAGAGGAAAAATCTAAATGCTCCTTCAGGTCAAGTCATTACACTGCAGTCCTGAGAATGTCCTGAGAATGCATCTGCTGACTCTCCTCCCCAACCTTCAACTCCCTGGTCACAGCCTATCTTGGAAAACCCTCTTAGCCTTTTCCTGCCCATCAAGAGGTCCTTAATGCTAGAACAAGCCCCTCTTTTTCTGATAACAAGAGCCGGCTGGGATTTTAAAATCACCCCTTCACTGATGAAGAGCTCTTGAAACATAAAAAGATTCCAGCCAGACAGCCCTGCCCAAGAGGGCTCACCCTCCAACCTCACCCTCGCAGTCTTTGGCAAAACCCAGCCCCAAGTACGCAGCCTCAGATCCAGGAAGAATCTGCATGTGTGACCTGATGCATAACCTAAGAGGATGAACAGCCAGGGACCCCACAACCTTAAGCTCTAACCCAGAGTGAACACAGGACTCAAAAACCTGAGGTGATACTCTCCGGATTCAGGCTGCTAAAATCACATCAGACAATGATATTCTACATATATACAATGAAACACATACAGACATTTTTAAGCGTGACTGGTGACAAGCTTCCTTGGTTGAAATACATTCTTCAACTCTTAAGAGAGGGGTTAGAAAGGAGTATATACTCATGACGGAAGATGGAGGAGGAGATGTGCGCAGAGAATACGAATGAGCATTAGAAGCTGAAAGTACGGTGCACAGTGCAACAGCTCTGGGACCTAGATTCCATTGTTGAGGGCAGGAACAGGGACCCCCCCCAGGAAGGAAGCGGCAGGGGTTCAGTGGTGAGTGCTGCAAGTCAGGCCAGTGTGGCCGGTCTGCTGGGGCCCTGAAGGCCGGGCAGAGCTGGGTGACGAGACATGGGCAACAGGAGGAGGTGGGGTCAAAAAGGCTCTGTGGGTGGCACGTCTGCTCAATGAAGTTGTCTTGGCATCTGCCTACCCCTCCACTCTCTGCCAGGGCTCATGACCAGGGGTACCAGCTTCGAGAAGGCATCTCTGCCAAATCTTCCACCCAGGAAGGGGCATTCCAGGGCCACGGCAGCATCTGGAAGACAGTTCAGGGCCCACAAACAGGGTAACCAGACCTGGGATAACATCACTCATCAGGTCTCCTTCATCTCACACTCGCTCTCATCACAGGCAAGTGTGTGTTCAGATCAGAGACGGATCTAACTCGGGTTGTCACTGCTCTGATGAGTACCTGAAAAACCCAAGACCTCCTTTGCTCCATCAGCCCTTTGTGAGCTTCAGATCCCTGGACTCTGCCGCCTCCACTCACTGTGGCCACAGGCAGGTCTCAGCCTTCTGTTGAAAGAACCCCGCCTGCACCCCATGGCACCCCAGACACCTAAAAGGCATCCTGCTAGGATGGCAGAGGAAGAAGGACATCTGTTATCTTTCAGGGCAAGAAGCCAGCTTCTTCCAGTATACAAGGGTGGACAATTCGCATGAGGAGGTCTATGAACCCCCAGAAGTTGCATGGTTTTTTGTGCAGGTGCTTAATATGAATTTCTAGGAAGACCTACCATAGCTAATATAATGTCAGTTACCATGCCCTAGTTACTATTCCAAGAGCTTAAACCATAGCAGCTAATTTATCTCCTTACAGAGGAGATACAAACTGCATTTATCCTCCATTTAAAGATGGGGAAAACACAGGTACCAAGAGGCTAAGGTACCATGGTCACAGAACCAACTGATGGTAGAGCCAGGATTCAAACCAGGACATCCAGTTCCAGAGCTCATAAAACTACCTTCACATACAGTCTCAAATTTAAGTCACCTTCTCAGAGAGGCCCATGACCTCACCATGCTTGACCACCTTAGAGGCATCTATATATCAATGTCTAGCACATGGTTATGCCCTATTGAGCTTCACATGCGGAGAATCAAGAACTGCACCCAGTATCCAGGAGACACACGGCAGCCACTCTACGGAAGAACGGACAATGACGAGCATCCAGGCCCTCCACCAGCAGCTTTCTCCTGCCCTTCAGAGCAGCCTCTTTCTCACCTCCTCGCACCTTTTCCTGGCACTTCCATCATGCCGAGCCCTTCATCAAACCTGGGAGTTTCCCTGCCACGGGTGTTCTCACTGCCCACCTGCTTCATCCTCTCTCCAGTCCTCCCTCTTCTCCTGTCCAGTCTCGCCAGACCGCACTCGTTCATAAACCTGGGAGCCAGCCCCACCACTCGATTCAGGACTACCTCCTGGTGGAGCTGGTGGTCACAGAGAAGGTTGTAGGACTCGACGAAATTCAGCACACAGGCCCTCAAGGGAGGGTACACATAAAAAAGCCATCACCCAGAGAAAGCCTGCCTGCTAGGCAACAGCAGCCACACCAAGAGCGTTCACCAGACCAGAGCAGAGGGCCCTGCGGATGAGACGTGAGTTGACAAAGGAGGCGGCCTCCTCTCTGTTTGGGAGGGCTTCTTCTGGAATTTGGGCTTGAGGAGCTTAGAAGTTAAATGCCCACCACCAGCTGTACATCCTGTGAGCGTTCAATGCATTTTCCTGTGCCACTGAGTTCCAGGCCAGAACTCGGATCCTTTCCACTGTGGGTTGCAAACTCCCCAGACCTGTCCAATCATGGCTGAAATCAGTTATCCCCTGACAGGGACTCTGCGGTCTGTGAAAAAATAAGCGAGTGTGGCCTCCATCCAGTGGGCAGAGGCCTCGTCCCTGAAAATTAGTGCCAGGGTCAGCAGGCAGTGACCTGAGTCTGCTTCCTGCTCCAGCAAAGCCTTGAAGAAGCACCAGAGGGCCCAGCTCTTCGCCCTCTTTCTTATTTTTTATTTCTGCACCCTCTTCTTAATATCAGCCCTAGGAAGTCTTTCCAGGGCTTATTCTCTCTTTCGCAGGCTCTTGCACTGCAGGGGAACTAGAGAGAGCTCAGAGAGATGCTGGCATGGACTCCACCCGCAAGGCTGCCCCTCTGTGAGGGGAAGGAGTGTTGACAGTCGATTCATCTCTTGCCTCAACACAAGAAGCTCAGCCGCTTCATGCCTCAGGATCTCCTTTAGTTAAATGGGATCTGCACTGCCTCTCCGACCACATCAGTCACTTGAGTACATCTAACACCCTCCGGAAGCAGGACGGGGTAACTTACCTTCCAATTAGCATCTCTATAATAATAAAAATAATTCGCAGTATTAGTTCTGACAAATGACCACAGTTCGAGCCTATGCAGCAACGTCTCTCCACACCAATAAACATATCAACTGCTCCAAAGGCTCTCAAATGGGGGTTTGCGGGGAGGGCTTGAGTGAGGAGCCATTTGCATAACCGCTTTCTGTCCAGTGGTCCCCCTCTCCCCGGGGCGGGCAAGTGCTCGTTTTACTGCCTGGCAACCAGACTGGGACTAAGCTTGCTAAAATATGAGTGTTTTTTTGGCTGGAGTACCAGAGAGCCTGCAGCCCTATGGAGAGAGAAAAATTGAACACACCAGGCCGTGGCTCCAGAAAGGGGAAGAATTAGACTTCACACCGAGCAGGCTGAACCATGGCATTCTTTAGATAATGCTTAACAAACCCCCAAACAAAGGCAGCCAACTTAGCTGCATGTTCGTAAAATGTATTCTCAGCAGATTCGGGCTTATTGAAGCACTGAGTTGCTTTGCAGCCAGGCTCCTCATCTTAAGCTTCCCGTTTTTCCGTGCTGTTCCCCTTGTCTAAATTCCTACAGATTCTGCCAATCAGAATTCCTCACTTCAGGCTCAGGGGGGCTTAGCAACCAAGGTAAATGATGGTGCTTTAAAATTTGATCCTAACCCTGAAGAACCACTGGCCCCCATCCCAAAGCCCCCCACTCTGATGAGCCATCATCCAAGGCCAGTCCCTTCAACGGTTTGCAGGATGATCACTTAGAGATGAAGGCCGTGGAGTTCTTGGATTCACCTCCACGTCTCAGCATCCCATCTCAAATGACATCTCTCCCATTTATTCAATGCTGTCAACAGACTGTTTATGACCAGGATTGTGAAAGTTCAAACTTGAGGTTACTTTATTTTTGGTGATGCCACTGCCAGTGTTATTTTTAAAGCCACAGATACCACGACTAGCATTTGTGTACCCACACAGAAAGTGAGCTTAATAAACTAGTAGGCGTTTTTTGGCAGTCCAGCCTGCTTTTTGTTGCTTCCTAGAGGCGAGTGTGAGTGCTCAGTTGCTCAGCTCTGTCCAGCTCTTTGCAACCCCACGGCCTATATCCCGCTAGGCTTCTCTGCCCATGGGATTCTTCAGGCAAGTACATTGGAGTGAGTAACCATTTCCTCCAGGAATCTTCCTTACCCAGGGATTGAACCCACGTCTCCCGCTTGGCTGGTGGATTCTTTACCAGAGAGCCAGCTGGGAAAGCCCTGATTGCTCAGTGATCAAGAATCCACCTGGCAATGTAGGAGCCACAAGAGATGTAGGTTTGATCCCTGATCCATGGGATCACGAAAGAGTTGGACTCAACTTAGCAACTAAACAATGGCTTTTTGTTGCAGAATGTATGGGGGCGAGGGAAAGAGGGCAAAAGATAGGGAAGTAGGCTTATATATGGGATCCCTACTTATATATGGGATCAAACATGAACATCATCTAACTCTACTGTTCCTTAGCATAGCTTTCACCACCCCCACCCCCACCNGAAAAAAAGAGTCATATTCTAAACTAGAGCAGTCCATTGAAATAAACTTGAGATGCAACAATTTGAAATTAACTTGACAGAGAGAAATAAAGGTCAAATGCAATGAGTAATTGTGAACTTGGGGCTTCTCTGATGGCTCAGTGGTAAAGAATCTGCCTGCCTATGCGTGATCCCTGGGTTGAGAAGATCCTTTGGAGAAGTAAATGGTAATGCATTCCAGTATCCTTGCCTAAAAAATCCCATGGACAGAGGAGTATGGCAATCTACAGTCCATGGGGTTGCAAAAGACTCAGACATGACTTAGAGACTAATCAACAATAATCATGAATTTAATTCTGGACAAGCTAATAAAATAATTATAAAGAATATTAGTGAGACAATTCATACAATTTGATTATATAAATATAGCTTAAGTATGCAGAGTACATCATGAGAAACTCTGGGCTGGAAGAATCACAAGCTGAAAACAAGATTGCTGGGAGAAATATCAACAACCTCAGATATGCAGATGACACCATCCTTATGGCAGAAAATGAAGAGGAACTAAAAAAAAACCTCTTGATGAAAGTGAAAGAGGAGAGTGAAAACNAATCCTATTTCTTCCCTTTCATACATATTTAGTTCTGCTTCTCGGGAATATCTTAACTAATACATACTTTAGGCTGAACCATATTTCCCAAAATTCATATTGTTGAAACATTAACCCTTAGTGTGACAGCTTTTGAGATGGCGCTTTCATGATGTAATTAGAATGACATGAGGTCATAAGGGTGAGACCCTCATGAAGGGATGAGTGTCCTTATAAGAAGAGGAAGAATCATTTCTGGCTCTGTCTCTCTGTCCCTTCTTCCCTCTCTCCCTCCACAGGAACACAGAGGAGGGTCCTTGTGAGAGTCAGTAAGGAGGCAACTGTCTGCAATACAAGGTAAGAGCCCTCATCAGATACCAACCCTGATGGCACCCTTGGTCATGAATATCCAGCGTCCACATCTGTGGAAAAATACTTTGCTGTTGTTTAAGCCACCTAGTATGTGGTATTTTATTATGACAGCCTGAGATGAGGAAGACACATACCTTCCTCATCCTTCTTGATTCTGCCTTTCACATCCTTGGTCACACCACTGCTTCCATGCAGGATACCCTCTCCCTGGCCTCTCTTCTAAGGCTCAGCTCAGCCACAACTTTGCCCAGGAAGCTTCCCATGGCCAAGCCACCTGGGACACGTGGTCCTCCCTGATGACACTCACTTTGCAGTGTCCCCTCCCTCCACATGTCAAATCGGACTCTAATGACCTCCTTTACATGGCCACCAGAACAGGAATGGGCTCTTATTCTGTCCAGAGAATGAAGATATAAATGGATGAATCCTAACACATGATCACCAAAGAGGACAAATAGAGAATGATTTTAGACAAAAGTAGTTTTATGGAATTAACATGTAAATCAGTATAGAATAGAATGAAGCTTCATAATTTAGGGGAAACAGAAGGATTTTCTGGGCTCTAGGCAGATCCTTTTTTCCTAACTGAATCATTTCACGCACAGCTTTTGCAAATGCGTCTTCTGCTGGTCATAATTATGCGTCCCCCCTGCCCCCCACTGTTTTGAATTACTTTGTGCTAACACCAAAATTGTTCCACAGAGAGTCAGATTTATTTGCTGAAATGTGATGAGGAGAAGGGGGTTCAGAGACATACTTCACACGCAGCACCCGTTGCGAGCACAGCTGTATTTCTGAGAAATATATTTCAGTCCTTTTGGTCCATTTCTTTTGTAATTTAATAACTGAAGTACAAAGCTCATGAAAGCTGGGAATGTGCTGGAAGGTCAGGGAGGGGAGGTACAGTTAGGAGAGAGGGAGTTAAAATAACAGGGGAAATGGATCTTTCTGACCAATGTTTTTTAGCTAGATGTCTATTTCAGCGAAAGACCAAACATTGGCTTATGTCCACGAAAGGGTAGAACAATTAGCAGATTCAGAGTCAGAATTCCTTTTGCTCCCCTACTGTAACTATAACTGTTTAAAAATGACTTCACTTAAGGCCAGTAGAGTAGTATCTTCATGTCAACATATAGAACCAATGGTGAGACTGGCTCTGCTCTTTGAATGACACACACATTGACTTTTTTTTTATTATTATTTTTTTAATTTGACTTTACAATACTCTATTGGCTTTGCCATACATCGACACTCACTTTTTCTCAATTTTTCTGGAGCCTTGCACACAGAACATATGCACAAGTAGCTTTCTGTCAAAAATCAGCATTCACTAAGAAGCCAGAAATTTGAACGGGTCCTTAATGATGGGCTGGCTGACTTTCCTCCCTGAGGGGTAGTCATCTGCAGTCTTTATTTGTATTTCATCTGTAAATGGGACGTAGATAATATCTTCATGGTTTCCAGGAAACCTGGTGTTATCCATACCAGCATTCATGATANATTTGAATGGGTCCTTAATGATGGGCTGGCTGACTTTCCTCCCTGGGGGGTAGTCATCTGCAGTCTTTATTTGTATTTCATCTGTAAATGGGACGTAGATAATATCTTCATGGTTTCCAGGAAACCTGGTGTTATCCATACCAGCATTCATGATAACAAACATAATGTCCCAACTGAACTTTTTAATCAGCACTTTCAGGAGAATGAAGTCTGTTTCTGTTTAGCAGACCCATTTGGTGCTATCGAACCATCTGATGCTGTAATGAAGGACAGAACCCAGGCTCTGTAATCAGATGGCGCTCCAGATTTGGCCTCACCAGATGCGTGATCCTGGGCAAGATGTTTGGCCTCTCTGAATCCCAGTACCCTACTCTAAAAGGAGGTAAATAAAAACCACCTTACAGGAACAATATGAAAATTAGTTCAAGCTTTTGAAATAGGGATTGGCGTGTAAGAGTTTATCAAAAATGGTAGAAAGTGTTTGTAACAGAATATGGTTGACACCATTCCTTTTGGTTCAGGATTCTGGCTGAAGCTTCAAACGAAGAGTGAGAAAGCCCCTGTATTCCAAAGTCAAGTGCTTAACACATTCCTTTTGGACTTATTAAAAGACTGAAGAGCCAGTCTAGGGGTGAAACTGAGTGTCTAGCATGATATATGTACTCTGTGTGCAGTATGCAAATTATATATATGTCTTATGTCTATACACCATACATACATTCAAAGAATATCTGTATACACACATAGATATATGTGAATAAATGAGTTCATTGAATGGGATGAGCTAAACAAGATTTGCCAGCCAGGGAGGAGATTGCTGTGGATTGTTCTTCCAGAAGAGAGGGAAGCACTCTTTTAAGAGTGGAAAAGGAAGTTCCAGGAAGAGGTATCGAAGAAACTATACATATTTTAGGAGGGAGAGACCAACATCTTATTACTCATCAGACCCAATGCCCTGCATGCTGAGTGAAATAAGAAAGGTGTAGGCAACAACAGATATGTCCCCTGTTTCTCTCCTGGAGAACTTGGAAAATGAGAGACTGGCTGGAGTGGTGCAGTGTGAGAGCTAGGGAGAGAAGGCCCTGTTGGGGCCGTGTGCGATGACCATCATTCATGACCACCCTCAATGACAAGGGTACTACTCATGCTGGCCAAGCTGAGCATTTTGGAAACACCACCCAACAGGGCAGCCTATTGAGTTTTGTTCTAACATCAGAACAAAAGCAGGAGAATATTCAAAAGGTTCCCCATAGAACTCACTCATATTTTTGCAGAGACCTCTATGGGGCTTCAGATGGCCGCTGAGCCACCTCCCAAAGAAGTCCCAGCTCTGGGGAACCAATCACAGAGAGGGGGCAGGTGGATTACAGTGTCAGGCACTTTCTTCCATTCCGTTTTCCCCTTCCACTGTCCTGGAGAGAGGAGGAGAAGGAAAGGGCAAGAGAGGAGGGATGGAGCAGACCATGACTCCCTTTCCCACTGCAGGACCCTGAGCTAGGGGTGGGAGGAACTTTGCAGTAAAGGTAAGAATAAAGCTTCTCATCTACCTAGATCTGTAACCACCTAACTGAATCTTCTCTAAAAAATGAGCCAAAGCGTCAAGAAAACTATATGAATCTGCCTAGGTGTCTTCAATGGGCAGGGAGGGACATGCCAACAGAGCAAGATTAAAAACACCAGAGAGAAAGCAATGAGGTTGTTCCCAGTGTGTATATCTCAGAGTTTAGAGGTCACAGTGAACCATCAGTTCAGTTCAGTCACTCAGTCGTGTCTGACTCTGCAACCCCATGAATCGCAGCACGCTAGGCCTCCCTGTCCATCACCAACCCCCAGAGTTCACTCAGACTCACGTCCATCGAGTCAGTGATGCCATCCAGCCACATCCTCTGTCGTCCCCTTCTCCTCTTGCCCCCAATTCCTCTCATCATCAGAGTCTTTTCCAATGAGTCAACTCTTCGCATGAGGTGGCCAAAGTACTGGAGTTTCAGCTTTAGCATCATTCCTTCCAAAGAAATCCCAGGGCTGATCTCCTTCAGAATGGACTGGTTGGATCTCCTTGCAGTCCAAGGGACTCTCAAGAGCCTTCTCCAACACCACAGTTCAAAAGCATCAATTCTTCGGCACTCAGCCTTCTTCACAGTCCGACTCTCACATCCACACATGACCGCAGGAAAAACCATAGCCTTGACTAGACGGACCTTAGTCGGCAAAGTAATGTCTCTGCTTTGGAATATGTTATCTAGGTTGGTCATACCTTTTCTTCCAAGAGAAGCCCATAAATCACCAGAGGGTAGATAAAGACAGCAACACGCCCCAGTGATGAGGACTTGCCTGGTGGTCCAGCGGTGAAGAGTCCACCTTCCACTGTAGGGAACACAAGTTCCCTCTCTGGTCAGGGAACTAAGACCACACATGGTACAGGGCCTCTAATCCCTTGTGCCACAACCACAGAAGCCTGCACACCGCAATGCAGAACGCGTGTGTTACCACCCAGCACAGCCAAATAAATAAATTCCCCTGGGGCTCCTCTGCTCACACTGAGTTTCTAAGAGCTTGTGGATGGAGAAGGGAGACTGGAAAGAGGTGTGAAAAGGGGCAGGAGGGATAGAGGGCTTCCAAGAAGTATAGACGAAATGGTCCTCAGAAAGAGGAGGTGAAATTATAAGGACAAAGTTACTCAACACCAGTCAGGAGCTGGAGCGTCATAGCACTGCTATGGAAAAGGAGCTTGGAAGTGGGTGGGACCGGAAAGGACAGCCTCAAAGAAGCCTTATTGGTGGGAGAGACACTGCCATGTAGAAAGGCATGGAGCCTCTGAGAGATGAGTCTGTGAAGGAAAAGAAGGAAATGACAGGGAGCAATGTGTCCTGCGAATAACTAAACAGAAAAAACGACGTCCCTTGTTCTCGGCTCAGATGTCTCAATGTTATCCAGATGTCAGTTCTCCCTAAGTTGGTTTATAAGTGCAATGCAATCCCAATAAAATCCTAAGGAGCTTCTTAATGGAGCTAGATGAGTCAGGAAAAAAACACACGAAAGAATAGCTAGGAAAACACTGATAAGGAAGAGCTGAGTGGGTGGAGGAGGTTAGGGGAGGAATAAACTTATCAGATTGAAATGTAACACAATTCCTACACAATTAAAAAGAGTGGCAAGGCTGAAGAATAGAAAAAAATACTGGAGCTGCATACATAGTTAAGAAAAACATGCAAACAGGTATCTCAGATCACAGGTATAACAATAATCTCTTCAACAAATGATGTTGAGAGAATTGGTTAGTCATTTGGAAAAAGATAAAATTAGATCTATTCCTCAAACCATACATAAAAATTAATTCCCAGTAGATACGGTATCTAAGTGCTAAAAAAAAAAAAAAAAAAAAACCTGTACACATACTAGAGGGAAACAGGCAAATTCTCCTATAACCTGAGTGTAGTGAAAGGCTTGCTGTGTGTGTGCTCAGTCACATCTGACTCTTTGCAACCCCAGTGACTGTAGCTCACCAGGCTCTTCTGTCCATGGAATTTTCCAGGCAAGAATACTGGAGTGGCTTGACGTTTTGTACTCCAGGGAATCTTCAGTCTCAGAGATCAAACCTGCATTTCTTGTGCCTCTTGTCCTGGCAGGCCAATTCTGATATAGTAAAGTTTTAATATCCAAAACATATAAGCCGCTCCTGTGACTCAATAGCAACAAAAACAAACAGAAACACACAACCCCCCATAACTCATTTAAAAACAGGTAAAGAAAATAAATATACTTCTTCAAAGAAGACGTACCAATGGCCAACAGGTATACGAAAAAGGGCTCAGCACCACTAATCATCAGAGAAATGCGAATCAAAACCACAGTAAGATGTTAAGCAACAACTGTTAGAATGGTTAATATCAGAAAGACAAAAGAGAACAACTGCTGACAAGAATGTGGAAAAGAGGGGACCCTTGGAAACTGTTGATGCGCATGTGAACTTGTGCAGTTCTGTGGAAAGCAGGGCTTCCCTGGTAGCTCAGCTGGTGAAGAATCCGCCTGCAATGTGGGAAACCTGGGTTCAGTCCCTGGGTTGGGAAGATCCCCCAGAGGTGGAAATGGCAACCCACTCCAGTATTCTTGCTTGGAGAATCCCTTGGACAGAGGAGCCTGGCGGGCTACAATCTATGGGGTCGCAAAAGTCAGACACGACTGAGCAACTGAGCAGAGCAGAGCACATAGGAAACAATGTGGAATTTTCTCAGAATACGAAAACTAGAACCTAAACGTGATGCTGCAATCCCATTTCTGGGTGTATATCCAACGCAATCAGGATCTCTAAGAGAAATCTGCACCCCCCCCCACCCCGTATTCATTGCAGTATTATCCACAGTAGTCAACACATGGAAGCAATTGAAATGTTCACTAATAGATGAATAAAGAAAATGTATCTATATTTATATTATTCAGCCTTAAAAAAGGAAGGAAATTCTATCATTTGTGACAATAAGAATAAATATAGACAACATGAAAGTGAAATAAGTCAAATATAGAACATTAGGTTTATTTACCATAGTGATAGGGAGAAAGCAGTGACACCCCACTCCACTACTCTTGCCCAGAAAATCCCATGGACGGAGGAGCCTGGTTGGCTGCAGTCCATGGGGTCGCTGAGAGTCAAACATGACTGAGCGACTTCACTGTTCACTTTTATGCATTGGAGATATGGACAAAGCAATTCTGATACTATTTTAGATGTGCTACAGGATTGAGCAATTTAGTGATATATTAATATTTTTGGAAGCCAGGGTTCTAACTATGGAAGAAAGGACATGTATATATGGGGAAACGAGAAGGCAAGAAAGAACCTTATGGGAATGGACTGGAGTTGAAAGTATCAGTGTGACCGTGAACTCGTCCTTTCAAAAATGTGTTTATGTATGTGTATATGCATGCTTACGTGCACATAAATATATGAAGGCATGTGTGTGTGTGCATATTTATATGTTTACATTCAGTTCAGTTCAGTCGCTCAGTTGTGTCTGACTCTTTGCAACCCCATGAATCCCAGCACGCCAGGCCTCCCTGTTCATTACCATCTCTCGGAGTTCACTCAGACTCACATCCATCGAGTCCGNTCCTTACGATTTCTGTCCTTTGTTGTTCCCATCTTTGCATGAAATGTTTACTTTGATATTTCCAATTATCTTCAAGAGATCTCTAGTCTTTCCCATTCTGTTTTTTCACTCTATTTCTTTGCACTGATCACGGAGGAAGGCTTTCCTATCTCTCCCTGCTGTTTTTCGGAAGTCTGCATTCAGATGGGTATATCTTTCCTTTTCTCCTTTGCCTTGCACTTCTTTTCTTTTCTCAGCTGTTTATAAGACCTCTTCAGACAACCATTTTGCCTTTTTGCTTTTCTTGTTCTAGGGGATGGTCTTGATCACTGCCTCCTGTACAATGTCATGAACCTCCTTCCATAGTTCTTCAGGCACTCTGTCTATTAGATCTAAACCCTTGAATCTGTTTGTCACTTCCACTGTATAATTGTAAGGAATTTGATTTAGTTCATATCTGAATGCTCTAGTGGTTTTCTCTACTTTCTTCAATTTAAGTCTGAATTTGGGAATGAGGAGTTCATGATCTGAGCCACAGTCAGCTCCTGGTCTTGTTTTTGCTGACTGTATAGAGCTTCTCCATCTTTGGCTGCAAAGAATATAATCAATCTGATTTTGGTGTTGACCATCCAGTGATAACTACAGAAACAAAATTGACAAATTTTGCTTTATGGCTTAGATTATATTCTCAGTTCTTGGAGACTGCTTTCTTTTCAAAATGTTCATAATAAATTATGTTTATAGGTTTTAAACAGCAGCACCTAGAAGAACTTTTCTTCCTATATCTTTCTGGTGATGATTTGAATATACTGTAAAAGATCACTATAGATGACTCAATAATTACATTGGTTGGGATGTTGTCAGTTGCAAATCGTAAAAGCAACTGAACCTTAACTGACCTAGGGGATTTATTGATTCCCTTTCCTAAACAGACCAGAAGTAAAGCTAGTTTTCACATAAATTCGAGGATTTAAATGACTTCAATGATCCACCTAATTGTGTTGCATTCTCCAGTGTGTTCATCTCTAATAATTGAACAGTGGTTTTTGAAGATTTTAGGTATTCTATTCTAGCTCTTTCAACAGTTCTACGAGAAAAGAGAATATCCCAACAGTTGGGAACAAATGCCAATTCTAATTCTCACTGGCCCTCAGCATGCATCTCTGCAATATCAAGAATGACAACATTCAAAAATGGAAAAGGTGAAATTAATTTTATTACTATAGTGGACCTTGAACAGCACAGGTCTGAACTGCTTAGGTTTACTTATACAGGCATCCCCTGCCCCAGTTTAGAACAGCACTACACAGTGTGCAGTTGGTTGAATCCGTGGCTGAGGAACCACAGATTTGGAGGACTGACAAGGAACAGGATCGTCACTGGGTTTTGATATCCATGGCAGGTCCTGGAACCAGTGCCCTAGGATATTCAGGGAATACTGTTTGTGGATTTTCTACTGTGCAGCCAGAGGTAGGTGCCCCTAATCCCCAAGTTGTTCAAGGGTTAGCCCCCATTGCAGGCAGATTCTTTACCAGCTGATCCACAAGGAAAGCCCATATATTTAACTCACACTTAAAAAATACACGATTTCAGCACATAATTGATGTAAAACTTATAAATGAGGGTTTTTTTTTTTTCCTGCACCAAGTATTCAAAGTCTGAAGAGTCTTTTCACGTACGTCTACACACAAGCTCAGTCGTGTCCATCTCTTTTGCAACAGGTTCCTCAATCCTTGGAATTCTCCAGGCAAGGATACTGGAGCAGGTTGCTATTTCCTCCTCCAGGGGATCTTGTCAGCACAGGGATTGAACCTCTGTCTCTTGCATCTCCTGCGTTGGCAGGTGGATTCATTTCCACTGTACCCTTAGAACCAATCTCAGTTTGGCCCAGCCAATCTTTAGGTCCATGGGGTCGCAAAGAGTCGGACACGACTGAGCGACTTCACTCACTCACTCACTCATAGCCACATGTTGCCAATGACAATGTATTGTCTGTAGTTTCAGACAAATCATCCTAAAGAGAAATTATGCAGGTATTCATGCATCTCAGATGCAAAAATCTTTAGCATGTCTTGCTTAGAAACAGTGGTCATGAATGTTTCTGTTCTCAAAAGAAGTCATTAAATGTTGGGTTGATGTTCAGACCTCAAAGTTGGAGGGGGATGAATGGGATGTAGAGGGAGAGCAGATATTCCATAGATCTCTAGTATCTCTCTGGACTTTATTCATACCATTTTTTTCCCCTATTTTATCTTGCTTTGAGCTTTAAACCATTTCATATCAAAACCACTTATATGGTTTCTTTTTTTAATGACACAAACTGACCTCATTTCAACTAATTGTAAAAATGGACTTTATTTTTCTAAGACTTATGCTTTCATTTTCTACATGTCATTAAAGAAGCTACTAAGGGAGAAGAAAAAGAACACATCTCTTCCTATTCTAGGATAATTTTTGTTTTTAACCCCCGGTAGGCTGTATAAAATCATATGATTTGATACATTTATACCATTGTTCCTAAGTCAGGAAGTTGATTAGCCTCCCTAATAATTTGTTCATTTTCTCTCTTTTTCTCATACCTTTCCTTCAAAGGTAAATATTTGCATTGTGGGATTTATAAAATCAAACTTAAGTGTAATTTTCACCGTAATAATAAACTCTTCGACAGTAAATTGAGATAACACATCTAATACAAAAACTTAGTTTTTCAGTGGTATAGAATCTGCCTGCCAATGCTGGAGACACGTGTCTGATCCCTGGTCTGGAAAGATCCCGCGTGCCACGGAGCAACTAATCCAGTGCACCACAGCTGCTGAGCCTGTGCTCCAGAGCCCGCGTGCTGCAGCTGCTGAAGCCCGGGTGCCTGGAGCTCATGCTCTGCAGCGAGACAAGCCCCTGCAAAGAGACCGCTCATGCCCCGCAACTAGCCAGCAGCCCCCTCACTGCACTGGAGAAAAGCCTGTACAGCAGCAAAGACCCACACAGCCAAAGCAAAACAAAGCCAAAACCCCTTATTGTTAAATAACTGTTTTCCTTTTAATTTCTAAATTTCAGTTTATACCAGAGAATAACTTTTTAACAGCAGCTAAAGCAGAGACATTACTTTGCCAACNAGCAAAGACCCACACAGCCAAAGCAAAACAAAGCCAAAACCCCTTATTGTTAAATAACTGTTTTCCTTTTAATTTCTAAATTTCAGTTTATACCAGAGAATAACTTTTTAACAGCAGCTAAAGCAGAGACATTACTTTGCCAACAAGGTCCGTCTAGTCAAGGCAGTCCAAGGGACTCTCAAGAGTCTTCTCCAACACCCCAGCTCAAAAACATCAATTCTTTGGTACTCAGCTTTCTCACAGTCCAACTCTTGCACTGCAAGGAGATCCAACCAGTCCATTCTGAAGGAGATCAGCCTTGGGATTTCTTTGGAGGGAATGATNTATCTCCTTCAGAATGGACTGGTTGGATCTCCTTGCAGTTCAAGGGACTCTCAAGAGTCTTCTCCAACATACATTTACTTATTGGTTTTGTCCTCTGAAAGAGTCAAGAAGTAAAGACACCCTAGTATCAAAGAGCACATCTAATGCCCAGATCTTGGTCTCTGTTTCCCACTAAAAGCAACCAGGTCACCTTACAGAAATGGGTAGTTTCAGGTCTGTGGCAGGGCAGGTACAAAATGAACTTGAAACATTTTGCTTTGTTTCACAAGTTAAAAAAAGTTGAGTTTTTTTTCATGAGATTTTCCAGGTAGGAATACTGGAGTGGGTTTCCAGGGACTCTCTCCAACCCAGGATCAAACCTGCATCTCCTACATCTCCTGCACTGCAGGCAGATTCATATAGAGCACCAAAGTAATTAAGTACAGTAATGAGTTATAACCTATTTTGGAAAAAAAGAAAACAAAAACAGAAAATCATGAGCATAATACTTGAAGGTATTAAAAACTGCCTACTCCTTGGAAGAAAAGTTATGACATACTTAGACAGCATATTAAAAAGCAGAGACATTACTTTACTGACAAAGATTCATATAAGCCAAAGCTATGGTTTTTCCAGTAGTCATCATGGATGTGTGACTGTGGACCATAAAGCTGGGGGCCAAAAAATTGATACTTTTGAACCCTGGTATTGGAGAAGACTTGAGAGTCCCTTGGACTACAAGGAGATCCAACCAGTCCATCCAAAAGAAAATCGGTTCTGAATACTCATTGAAAGGATTGATTCTGAAGCTGAAGCTCCAGTAATTTTGCAACCTGATGCAAAGAACTGATTCATTAGAAAAGACTCTGATGCTGGGAAAGACTGAGGGCAGGAGGAGAAGGGGATGACAGAGGATGAGATGGTTGNGCTCCAGTAATTTTGCAACCTGATGCAAAGAACTGATTCATTAGAAAAGACTCTGATGCTGGGAAAGACTGAGGGCAGGAGGAGAAGGGGATGACAGAGGATGAGATGGTTGGATGGCATCACTGACTCGATGGACGTGAGTTTGAGCAGCCCATGGGGTCACAAAGAGTAGGACATGACTGAGCAACTGAACTGAACATCTGAAGCACAGAAAGAGAGAAGAAGAAAGGAAGAAAGAAAGAAAAGAATGGGGGAGAGAGGAAGTCTTGTTTACAGCAGGATGCTGAAAATTGACTTATAAAGGGATGGTGGAGTAGGAAAATTATTTTGCAGCCACATGGTTAAGATTCAGTCTGACAGTATCTACCAATGGATGGCCTCATCACCAGTGGAAAAATTTCATTGAGGAGCAGGCTTTCCAGATAGTCTTAAAGTAGCTCCTGCAGACTGATTATTTCTTACAAGAAAGAAAATAGCAAATTGTCTGTGGAAAAATTAGGCAACACCTTGACCAGGTGGTCAGAGTTAACATCACCCACGTGGAGCAGGTAGATAGACCATGTGCCTTGAGATGTGATGCCTGAGAAGGACACGTTACTCGATAACAACCTGGCTGAGAAGGAACCTCAGCCTAATCACAAGGAGACAGCAGAGAAACAGGAGAGTCCTATCAATATGTAAAAGTGAAGGGGGTGCTGTATTCTTCAAACACTTCAATGCAGTAAAAGATAAAGAAAAGCTTTGGAACTGTTCCAGACTGAAGAACGTTAAAGAGGCATGACAACGGAGGGCAATACTTTTGACCCCGTACTGGGGAAGAAAACATCATAAAAGACATTATTACCTGGGTAACCTACAAAATTAGAATACGGACGTTAGATTAGTTAATAAGTTTGGCATCAACGTAAACATAAATCGATAATGTAAAATCAGTAGTTTTATGTTGGGATAAAAAAAATCTCCCTCTTCTTAGAAAATGTGCACTGAAGTGTTTATTAGTAGCAGAGGACCAGGTTATATGTAACTTCTTCTCCAACGGTTCAGAAAAAAAATTATGCATGTGTGTGTGTGTAAAAGGTGATAAAGCAAATGGGTAAAATAAAATGAATTCGGGTTAAGGATATAAGAATGCTTTGCACTATTCATATTTTTGCAACCTTTAAAAAAATTTTATTTTTAATTGGAGGATAATTGTTTTACAATACTGTGTTGGTTTCAGCCGTATATCAACATGAATCAGCTGTAGGTAAATGCATATCCACTCCCTCTTGAATCTCTCTTCCACCTCCCCCTCTTTCCCAGCCCTCTAGGTTGTCACAGAACACTGGGTTTGAGCCCCCTGTGTCATGCAACCAATTTCCACTGTATTTCTGAAACTTTTATAAATGTGAAATTATTTGCAAAGAAAACTTCAGAAGCAATGATGGTCTCCTGCTTTCGCATCTCCACTCCCTCACTCTTCATCTTCCTCCTGAATCACTGCTCCTGAGCCTCGCTCCCATCCCTCCGCTGACACCTGCTCCCGGTAAAGGCTTCCATGTATTCCTGAGCGGGAAATCCAAGGGGAGTCCTCTTCAACTCCTTATCTTGCTGGGGCTAGTGGTAGCGTTAGGCTCTTTCAGCCCCTTACTTACTTCCTAAAAATCACTACTTCCATGACCTCCCTCTATTTATTCCCTCTCACCTTTGTGATCACCCCACTCCAGCCTTATTCTCTTTCCTTCTCCCCCTCAGCCCTTAAATGTGAGAATTTCCCAAGATTCTTTGTTTGGATCTCTTTTAACTCAGCATGTTCTCTCTGCTTTCATTTTCATGGTTCCAAACACCACAAACTGAATAACCAGAAAATGGCTGATCATGAAAAGCTGGTTAACCTACTGTATCATTTAACTCTTGCTGTGTAACAAACAACTACACGATCACTGTTGTTCAGTTGTTTAGTCGTGTCCAGCTCTTTGGAACCCATAGACCACAGCACACCAGGCTTCTCTGTCCTTTACCCTCTCCCAGAGTTTGGTCAAACTCATCCATTGAGTTGGTGATGCCACCCAGCCATCTCATCCTGTGTTGCTCACTTCTCCTCTCACCCTCAAGATTTCTCAGCATCCAGGTCTTTTTCAGTGAGTTGGCTCTTTGCATCTGGTGGCCAAAATATCGGAACTTCAGCATCAGTCCTCCCAATGAATATTCAGCATTGATTTCCTTTAGGATTGACTGGTTTGATGTCCTTGCTGTCCAAGGGACTCTCAAGAGTCTTCTCCANTGGCTCTTTGCATCTGGTGGCCAAAATATCGGAACTTCAGCATCAGTCCTCCCAATGAATATTCAGCATTGATTTCCTTTAGGATTGACTGGTTTGATGTCCTTGCTGTCCAAGGGACTCTCAAGAGTCTTCTCCAGCACCACAGTTCGAAAGAAGCATCAATTCTTTGGCCCTCAGCCTTCTTTATGGTCCAACTATAGCATTCAACAAAAAGTATTTACTCTTGTGATAG
This sequence comes from Neotragus pygmaeus, assembly GCA_006410875.1. Classification (NCBI taxonomy): domain Eukaryota; kingdom Metazoa; phylum Chordata; class Mammalia; order Artiodactyla; family Bovidae; genus Neotragus; species Neotragus pygmaeus. Next base: position 902,232 of record SJYV01038002.1, on the reverse strand, counting down.
GTCTACGAGTTGGCAGGGTTTGGCTGACCTTGATTTTCTTTCTTTTTTGTTGTTGAGTCTCCTTATTCATCATGAAATTTTAGGACTTTAAGCCTGAGAGGCAGCATCTCAAGTCTTGCTGGAGGTTTTCTGACTATGCTCTAAGCTACAGGGTAATCTGCCTCTGCTCCACGTGTCTCTCATCCTCCACAGAGCCATGGTTGGCTGGATCATGCTCTTTCATCAATGGCAGGAGGCAAGGAAGCAAATAGAGATATGTAATGTCTCTGCAGCCCTGGGCCCCAAACCAGCTCACCGTCCTTCCTACGCACATGCCATTTGCTAAAGAAAATCACAGCATCAAACTCAGTCAAGGGGCTGAGAAGGATGCTCTGCCTTTAGAGGTAAGAACGGCCAGAGCTCGTTAGTGGCAGCACGGCCGCAGGGAAGGTGCACCTGGAAGTCTCCGGAAGTAAAAGGATGAAGCCATTTGTCTCAACTGGCTCTTGNAGGGGCTGAGAAGGATGCTCTGCCTTTAGAGGTAAGAACGGCCAGAGCTCGTTAGTGGCAGCACGGCCACAGGGAAGGTGCACCTGGAAGTCTCCGGAAGTAAAAGGATGAAGCCATTTGTCTCAACTGGCTCTTGGTGAGTGTTGCTGTAACTGAAACCATGGCAACAGAAACATGCAGGTATTCCAGGGAGGAGCCAAGAGGACCAACCAGTGTTCTTGGTGGAGACATAGCCAAGCACAGGTGTCAGGAGCAGGCGGGCAGAAACAGTCCATCTGAAATGTCCATTATGTGGATGGTTATTTTCTTTGGCTAGACTGGAATTTGGTCACTGCATGCAGGCTTTCTCTAGTTGCAGCGAGCAGGGGCTGCTCCCTGGCTCCAGATGTCCAGGCTTCTCATTGCTGTGGCTTCTCTCCTGGATCACAGGCTCTGCACTTGCGGTGCTCAGGCTTAAGCTGACCCGTGGCATGTGCAGTCTTTGCTGACTAGAGATCGAACCTGGGTCCCTGCCTTGGCAGGCGGATACTTAACCACTGGGGCACCAGGGAAACCCAAAGTGGGGGTTTTTAAAGAGCCTCCTGTCTTTGGGATGGAAAGCCAGATCTCCTATTCTCTAAGGTTTTTGCGTTTCTGGGAAGCTGCAGGGGCAGGTCACATTGAACTTGAGGGGGTGCTCTCCCCCCTTCTCCTGCCGCCACCATTTCCAGTGCCCTTGGATACGTGCAGCCCTGGACCCCACACCTGATGGGGTGGCTCTGCTGGGACCTCTGTGTCTTGCCCCCCATCACCTTTTTCCCCATTCCCCTTGCCCANATCCCATGGACAGAGGAGCCCGGCAGGCTATAGACCATGGAGTCGTGAAGAGTTGGACATGACTGAACAACTAAGCATGATTCAGTATTGAGTCTCTTGAATCAATCTACCTGTTATGGGAAGGAATTAGCCAAGAAGTTTCTCATCTTCTCAAGATTAGAAATGTTTTTCAAGCCCTCACCTCCAAGGAATTCCCTTACAGTCATTCTTGGAATTTGAACTGAGTTTATCTCAACATTTCTGCTATGTTATACTCACTGACCTTTCCCATTCTGTATTCTTGGAGTCTTTTTCCTCCTTTTTATTTATCCATTCATTTGTTTATTCAACAAGCAATCAATGAACATTTATTGAGGTCATATTTGGGAGATTGGATTTGTACTTGGGATACAAGCTGATAACACCCATTGTCAAAAGCTGTGGGGGAGGGATAGTGTGATCTAGGGTTGACAATGAACAGCTGTGCATTCATTAACTCCACTGGTTTGAACCTAAATGGAAACTGACTAGAGGTAGCCTTTTCAAGTTAATTATATGTAATGAAGACTCTCTGACACAACATTAGTCAATATAAATTGTTTAATCTAGGTGAGTGCCTATGATGGTTTGTCGATCTGATTGCCGGAGTAGATTCTCTCTCTCTCTCCTGCTAGTGGTTACCTTGACCTTCACTGTGGATTGGATCTGGAACAAGGGCTTTCAAGATTAAGAGTCTCCTGCCACAGACTCCAGATCCCAGTGTCAGGGAGAGGAAGGTCAGCAGGCACTGCTGCAGCAGAGGGCAGCGTTACTAATTATGAAAGCTGAGGCTTTATATTTGGTAAACCCTAGTGTGTTGACCCTAAATGTGTTTAGTGCACTTGTTGGCTCTGCTACTTCAACTTGTCTGGCTGGACACTTTATCTCGATCACATCAGGCACATCAGGTACCCCTAATATGCTGATGTGGGTAAGAAGTGGTGCCCTTCAGTGGGTGTAGGCAGCTCTTTTAGGCTGGTACTAATAAGATGTTGTGGCCAGAACTGGGCCTTAGACTAAAAATTTATGGATATGTACACACACACGAAGTGGATTTAAGTTATTTTATTTCTTCTAACAACAACAAAAAAAATGCATTTAAATAATGAATTCCTTATGGTGGAATTTCAGGCAAAGTAGGAGAGACATTTGGTGTTTGTGTGCTGTCTTTGCCTACTCTGTGACCCCATGGACTTGTAGCCCATCAGGTTTCCGAGGCAAGAATACTGGAGTGGGTCGCCATTTCCTTCTGCAGGGGATCTTCCTGATCCAGGGATCAAACCCACATATCCTGTGGCTCCTGCACTGGCTGGCAGGTTCTTTACCACTGAGCCACCTGGGAACCCCGAAATACTTGATTTCAGGTGGTCATTCTCAATTCCCCTGAAGTGTACCTTATTTCCAAAGTCTATTATCTATTCTTTGTTCAGTTGAGCCCAAACAAGATGGAGATAAGATTGCTATCTTTCTAGACAAGATTAAGAGTTTTAGCTGAGTTTAAGAGTTTAGCTGAGATTTTTAAAAAAACGCTTCCAGTTTAATATAATTTTATGTACATCCTTCTGTTTTTCATTTTCAGTCATTATGCTGAGATAAATTTATTCTACATCTTCCTTTTAATTTATGGAGAACACATCAAAATGTTTCTGAAACATTTAGTGAAACATCAGATGATCTTTCTCATTAAAAAAAGGGATTTTTTTTTTTAAANATCCTTCTGTTTTTCATTTTCAGTCATTATGCTGAGATAAATTTATTCTACATCTTCCTTTTAATTTATGGAGAACACATCAAAATGTTTCTGAAACATTTAGTGAAACATCAGATGATCTTTCTCATTAAAAAAAGGGATTTTTTTTTTTAAAGCCTAAAATTCAGGAAGTTGACTTACCAAAGCTAAACATACTATAATTTTAAAAGTTTAGGACTGCTTCAGAATATGAAATAAATAACAAGATGAGCCTATAATTTAGAAAAATATACCTTTTCCCCTTTCTTTTACTACTATTTTTATAAAAACAATAGAAACATAGAGAGCAAAATGGACCCTTTCATTCTTAAAATCTTCTCTTTTTTTCTGAGTGTTTTGGAACCGTTTAAGGTAGCATTTCTCAGAGTATGGAACACAAGACCTTCAGAGTGTGTTTCAAGGAACACAGACCTTCAAGACTGCCCCAAAAGATATACCAAAGAAAGCTTTCTCATTGATTAAAGGCAGAAATCACTCAATAGTGTATCCTGTCTGGGAGACTCACTGTGTGATGGTAATGCAACCTGGAGGCCCTGTAAGAATGGAAGGTAATGAAAGAATGTTCTTAACTTTATCTACCCCAGCATTGCCTGCTTTGCAAGTATATCTGTTAATATCCATGGATTGCATGTTGAGAAATACTGACCAAGTTTTTCATAGTTATTTAACACTTAAATATTTTTCTTCTTCAGAAAAGAAAGGCAGTATAATTAGTTATTTGGATTTTGGACTCAGATAGCCTGAGTTCTAACTCCAATTCTGTGACCTTGAGCAAATGACTTAACCTCTTTGAATGTCAGTCTTTCTGTCTCTAAAATGGGCATCATAATAGTACCAATCTTATGGAGTTGTTGCTAAGACAGATCTTCTTTAAAGTACCTAGTATACCGCCTGGCATGTAGAAAGCTCTACATTTATGACTATACTGTTACTATTAGTGAAGGCTTGGGTGTATATACATCTTCAGTTCAGTTCAGTCACTCAGTCATGTAGGTACTCACAATAATGGTAGTCAATTATTATGATTTCCATCATCTTGACCTTTTCATATATAAGCAATAGGTTTGGGCAGATAATAGATCTTTCTAAAAGGCCAAGTTTTGCATCTGGAATCTGCTCCAAATGTCATCTACCATACTCAAGGTTAAAGAATTCAATCTCACTGAGATCAGACCATCTGTTTAACTATCTCACTGAGACCAGACTATAGTTTAGTTATCTAAGCTAACAAGTTTATCTTCCTTATGCTTCTGTCCTTTCAACCCATTCCCTTTCTCTTTTTTCTTTTTTTGCATTTTAGCTCCAGTATTGCTTTGATTAATGTCTTATGTTTCCTTCTCTCTTTTATCCAGCATCAACTGATTTATGGTGACTTGGCCGTGTTTTGTTAATCCACCAATTCAACAAATATTTACTGAGTACTTACATGGTCCCTGAATTTATGTATCATACTGAGCACCGAATTCCAGGATCTGGCTTTGGCAAAAGACAGAATCTGAATGCTTACATGAGGGGGGGGAAAAATGAAAAGAAAACACAGCTTCTTTAGCAAGTTACCTGAAAAATAGCTGAAATTCAAGAAGCCCTTTGATTAGGAGAGATTGTGCACACAATAGACTCAGTGGCAAAGGTTGAATTTTTCTATCACAAGCACACCTCTTTCCCAAATGCTCTCTCCCTGAAAGCTGCTGACAGAGCTTTGGCAAAAGATCATCCTCCCCTTGGCTGATAAGCTAAGCCCTGTTTTATATTTAACTCACTCCACAGGAGGGGTGGGGTGAGGGATGCGTTGTTTATAAGAGGAGCCGTGACAATATTCTCGTCAGTCTTCTTCCTCCAGCTCAGCCCCTCTTCTGGAGTCCTTACTCCACCCCCTTGTTTCCACATTCATCCTGGAGTGGCTAGTGGGAACGTAAAGGGAGAGGGAAAGACGCAAGAAGCCAGAGAGAGGTTTGTGAAAGGCGAAAGCCGGCTGCCAAGCCAGGCAATTACTTCCAACTGGAAAAGGACTGCTGACGTTAGTTAGTTACATTTAACATCCTTTCATGTATAACATTTGACTTTGGAAAGGAAAATGTTCTTGGAGGAGGGATCATCTTGGAAGGGCTCTAAGAGATACTGCATTAAGACGAAACATGTGGCCATTATCTGTGCCGTGGTTGTGGCTGTCGGATTAATAGTAGGACTTTCTGTGGGTCTGACCAGATCATGTGACTCTACAGAGAGCGGACAGGGCACGACCCAGGCTCCTTCCCACCTGCCTCCCACTACCAGCCCTCCACAGGACCAGGGGGTCTGCCCTGCCAGTGAGGATGAAAGCGGAGGCTGGAAAGATTTCAGGCTGCCGGACTTCATCAAGCCAGTGCACTACGACCTGGAGGTGAAGCCGCTGATGGAGGAGGACACGTACACGGGCAGCGTGGACATCTCCATCAACGTGAGCTCACTCACCCGGTACGTGTGGCTACATCTCCGGGAGACGAGGATCACCAAGCTCCCAGTGCTGAAGAGGCCGTCTGGGGAGCAGGTTCGAGTCAGGCAGTGCTTCGAGTACAAGAAGCAGGAGTATGTGGTGGTGGNAACGTGAGCACACTCACCCGGTACGTGTGGCTACATCTCCGGGAGACGAGGATCACCAAGCTCCCAGTGCTGAAGAGGCCGTCTGGGGAGCAGGTTCGAGTCAGGCAGTGCTTCGAGTACAAGAAGCAGGAGTATGTGGTGGTGGAAGCAGAAGAAGAGCTGGTGCCCAGCGCTGACGGAGGTCTCTACCACCTGATCCTGGAGTTCGCCGGCTGGCTGAACGGCTCGCTCGTGGGATTTTACAGAACGACATACGTGGAGAAAGGACAAACCAAGTAAAAGAAAAAATTTTTTTGCTCCGTTTTTCCAAAGCTTTTATCTTTGCTTCCCGTTTCTCTTTTCACCTTTCACTTATTTTCATGGTCTGATCTTTATCTAAACTTGACTTCATTTCTGCCTGTTCCTCTGGGAAGCAAAAACTCTTATCACAAAATTTGAAACTATTCAGTGAGGTGCATGGAGTCCAAAAAATCAGTGTAAGTCCTTCTTTTCATCAGGAAAAATCATAATATACTGCATCTTATCCTTAATATTTATATAAACTACCTGAAACTTTAAAAAATATATGTTTTTGGTAACTTTCACTGGTGATATTTGTGGGCTATATGGCAATGATTTTAAGCTGAACTTTTAAAATGATATCATGCTAAATTTAAGTGAAAATCCAGTAAATATCAATTATAATTTTTTGTTTTATTGGAGACTGAACATTGAAAGAGCATATAAAATTCATGTAACTTTCTTTGTGTTTTCACTTAAGAAAGGTATGTCTGTGTCTTTTCTATCTCAAGTGGCCAGAACTATGTTTTACTCAATAAATACTCATTGAGTCCATACATCAGTAGTAGCACATGGATAAATCTTTGGGCTTACTATCTATCATGCAGTATGCAGTAATTATGCTCAGTCTTTTGTGACAAAAAAGATATATTAAGCAATTAAGGACATAAAAAATATCCCCACACACAGAGCCCTCCAAGTACAGCTGTATATATATTTGCATTCCCTGAGCCAGTTACTTGTCTTTCATTTAGTCAGAGGCTATTACTTAGAGCTATGTCAAAGACATAAGTTCTGTCAATGAATTAAAAAAACTTCACCCTGTGGGTATGGTTCTTGCATCAGAGAGGAAGGTTACACCTGAGGTACCACTGAACTTGAAACTGTTTTGACTTTTACCTACTTAGATTCCGAACAAGTGAACAATGGAGAAACCTTAAAATTTGGCAACTAAAACCAAAGTTGGCAACTAAAAACGTATAAGCAAATCTTTGACACTCAATCAAACTTGGTATATACAATACAAAGTAATCAAACTTGGTATATACAATACAAAGTATTTACATTCTAAAAAAAAAAGAAAAGAAACCTTATGTCACTGTTTAGAGAAAGTTTAAGGCCAGCCCTCTAAATATCCCTATGTTGTTTGAAGCATTTTATAGAGCAAAGCAAATCTTTTGGTCAAAATGCTTCCTGTTGTTTATCAGAAAGACCAAGGGTTTAAAACAAAATATTTAAACATTCTTATTGTGTGGTATAGTATTAAACTGAGTAGACTAGAAATGATAGTTTGAAAAAATATTTGGAGGGATCATGTTTATATAGATACACTACTCTATATATTATAGAATAAATTTCTTTATTGTTTACATACTTTTCTGTTTATAAAAATTACAAATGTTGAAAGCATAGAAATTATAAAAAGGAAAATCAAAAGAACGTATAAATAATTTCACCATCCAGTGGTAAGCCCTGTTAACATGCTAATGCATATTCTAATTTTTTAGGTAATCAAAATTGTAATTAAATTATCTCTGCATATCTCTCCATATGACTTTTAACTGAATATATTGTAAGCATTTCCCTTTATTAAATATTTTCAAGAATCTGATTTTAAAGACTGAGCAATATTCCACTGCATGAATGCATTGTTATCTTTTAAAACCAATTCACTAATGCAAGACATTAGAGTTGATTTCAGTATTTTATTACTATAAACAAGTCAGAAAGAACATAGCTGTAAGTACATCTGTAAGTGTACTTACAGTGTATGTTAGGATGTAGTCTGAAAAATAAAATTGCTGGGTCAAAGTACAAATATGTCAAGAAACTTGTAACATTTATTTTGGTTAGTTATTTCATAAAATATATTAATGAGACATTCACTACAGAAAACTTGAGAAGCAAAAAACTTATAAGAAAAAAAATCCATATATCACCCCATCACTCAAGTATAGTAATTGTTAGTATTTAGGCAGATAGTTTTCTAGTCATTTTTTTCTGGACACAAACATAGCATTATTATGCTTTATATAGTGTTGTGTAACATGTTTTTACAATATATCAATACTTTAACATGTTATTTGGTGTTCTGCAAATGACTTAATGGATACATGATAGTCCATGATATGAATATAATGTAATTCAACTTTCCCATTAGATTTGGGTGCTTAAATCGCTCCCACTTTTTTACCTATAAACACCTACAAAATGTAATAAACAGCCTTTTAAAAAACTAGGAATAATATTTTCTCATATTTCTATAGGAAAATTCTTAGGAAATTGGCTCAAACTATGTATGTATGAGCACATGTGTGTGTGTATATGCACACATCTACACATATATAACACATGTGCATGTTCTTATGTATATGTATGTATCTCCAAACTGACTTTCAAAAATATGTTCCAAATTACGTTTTCATAAACAATAAAGTACCTATTTCTCTGAGTCTAACAATCAAATGATTTAAGTGTTTGCAATTTGGTAGAGGAAAATGAATATCTAAAGATATATCTACCTCTAAAGAATATCTACTTTCCAGAGATTCTAAAAATCTGTTAGTGTAAAGTGAAAACAAGTCAAAACTTTTAAATGATTATTGCTAAGAGTTTAAAACTGCTTCTTGTGTTGTGAAAACAACAAAAATTGCATCTGAGTAAAGCCATCAAAATACTTTATAAAAACTCTATACACTCTAGGAAGGCCAAAAAATAAGGAACACGGTTCCATTCAGAAGTTTCTGTTATGTATTTCATAAGCATAAAAATTACTATATGCTAACATATATTATTCATTCTGAATCTTTGGATTATTTTACCATATGAGCTAATTTTATGATAAAATATATACTTGAGAGCTGACATTTTGAAACTCAGCTGTTTTAGTTGAGGAAATACTCAGAAATACTAAGTGACAGCAAGGTGAGGGGAAGGCCAGTGGTCAGTTAGGCTCCCTTGGAGGACTGGTGTCCCCGAGATTGTCTGTTTTCATTGGTAGCAGTTGAGGTTCTCACATTACACAGGACGCAGCCAGTTCTGTACTGCTTTCACGGTTTTGGAACGATTCTGGCACATACTCAGTAACCTCATTTAGGCTCAATGGAATACTTTTTGTTTTTCCTATTATGAAATATTTCAAGCATATGAGAAAAGTGTATTGTTTTCTTTCAAGCTTGTGAATAACGTTTTGACAATGCAGGTCTCCAGTGGGTTTCATCTACAAAATGCAGAGAAGAGCCACAGGAGTGAGTTCAGGGGGAATAGCAGCATTCTCTCATATTATATAGTGAACTTTGTAATGTTTGATGCTCATAGAATTTCAAATGCCATCAGAGTAATGCATTTTTATGTATACTGTCAAGATTACATTTTCTAGCTTTTCTGCCTTATTGTAAAATTAACTCTGGGATTAAGTATGTGTGGTATGGGATATTACTGTCGGAACCACAGTGCAAACTAAACTTAAGTGCACTCAATAGTAACCAAAATTACTTGATTTCTGCAAATACAACTGAGACTTGGACTTCACAGAAAGGAGACAACTATCTGAGCTTCTATCTGTCAAAATTCAGAGGCAAATGGAGACTTGGGAGAAGGTAGAACCAGTTCAGAGTTCCCCAGCTATAATAACCATAGCATCTCACTGGGACAGAGTTGTAGTGAGGCTCGGGCGGAGAAAGTTTGAGAAACTTGACAGCCACTTTTTTTTAACCATCTGGTCTGTTCCTTTGGGTCTGAGGAAAACCACTTCAAAGGATTGAAATCTTTGGTATGATTTCCTGCCCACACCATTAAACCCTCTTAACACTCTCAACAGTTACGTAGGATTCCCAGTTACTCTCTTCTCAGAGTTCCCCTCTACTCATATCTCCCAAGTATATAACAATATTCCCTTCTCTCTAAGGTTCAGCATTTCCTGCACTACATCTGGATTGTTCTTACACAGCATTTCCTAATTATCTGTTCCACAGAGTTCTAGTTGCATGAAGGTATTAATAGATATTGCCAGAAAAAAGCAGCGGAGTTATTCTGTGGCCAAGGTTGTTTGGGAAATAATACTGAATACAAAATGATTTTTTTTTAATGGTGGGACTTTTCAGAGACTTTTATATTATAAAGTTCATGACAAACCTCTAGAAGCTGCTATAGTATGCCATTTCCCAAACACAAGCTTCCGTGGCCCCTGAGAGTAGGGTCTCTGTGTCTCTCTTGTTCACTACCTAGCCCACAGAGAGAACTTAACTATTATTGAATGAATATATAGAAGCATTTTCACGTAGGCTGTCACATGACTAGCATGCTCTGGCAAATGCTGGGATCCACTACATCGCCACAGCTTCTTTCCTGTAGAGGAATCCAGTTTCCACCAATGACACCTTCACTTTCCCACTAAGCATGGAAAACTTACTTTGGTTCTTTTTCTCCCCATCTCATGTCAAAAGCAAGAGGAGCTGGTTAAATCTCTTTTTTTGACTTAGGAATGCCATCTTCATACTTTAAGGACTGAGAATCTTTGGAATTGAGAGGAATTACAACAAGAACTTAAAAGAAGGACAGATAGTTTTCAGTTTGGGTTTTCTGGGGTTTTGGCAGAGGATGAGACAGATAGCATCACTGACTCAATGGACCTGAGTTTGAGCAAACCGTGGGAGACAGTGAAGGACAGGGGAGCCTGGTGTGCTGCAGTCCATGGGGTTGCAAAGAGTCGGACACGACTGAACAACAGTATTGCTGGGATTGAAGCTGAATTTGATGTAATGGTGGGATTTCAATAGGCAAAGACAAGTAATGTAAAAGCAGGCAAAAAGAAAAGGCACTATGTCAAAAAAGCAGATTAAGGAGAAGAAATACCTTTGTAGGAGAGGTTTATTTGAAGATGCTAGCTAGAGATAAATCTGGAAAACCCATTGGGAAAAAAAGTAAGGATAATAATTAATGAAAGGCATTATGCAGAAAAGGCTAACCCACTATTTACATGGGGAGGAAAGAACTAAATCTATACATGAGTATATGAGAGAAACTGCAGGTATCCAGGAAAGAGATGATAAGGATTAGGTAGGGCAGTGACTTCAGGGCAGACAGAAGAGAATACAATGAAGGGAACAGTCTGGAGAAAACATAGTCAGGACTGGCAGACTAACTGGCTATGGGGAAGAGATGAGCTAAAGTTACAGATCAAGGATGCTCCAGAAGTCTGATCTGACAGCCCACCTTTCATTGACATTAGAAATAGAAGAACCAGGTTTAGAAGGGAAGGTCATGAGTTTGGTGTCAGATGTACTGAATGTTAGAGATATCTAGGAATAGATGTCTAGAAGGTATCTGGATAAGGACTTGGGATAAAGAGTTAAGTGGAAACATGGCAGAAAAGAAATCAGTGGGATGGTCATAAATAAGGGTGTGTGTGTATGTGTGTGATATCCTCTCACATGGATATGTATCCTCACTATAGTTCTGATCTTGAAATTTTAACTGTATGTCAGTTTATTCATTATATTCTTAGATTGATGTGTTAAGTTATTGGTATGCCTATTATCAATAAAGAACAGATTTGGTCGGGGGGGGGCAGGGGGAGGTCTTGTTTACTTATTGCAGGATGCATAGTAATTTCGTTTATGTTGGAAGCAAGGAAACAAAAAGAAATTTTACTTGAGTATCCTCCACTTAGAAAAAGGGCTGTTGGAAAATAAATTAAAATAATTAACTGGTTCAAACCACCATAAACACAGGTTGGAGTTTGGATAATAATCTAAATGGGTTGTTTTGCACCGATTAGCTCCCGTACTTAATTCTGGAACCCTGTACTAAGTCTGCAATGATACTTAGTTGTGGCTGCCTCACCTGCATCAGAAGTCCTTTGTTTAAGTTTTCACCCAGACTTTGCTGTTCATTTGCTGGCTCAAGTTATTAAACTACTGAATGTAGCCTGAGAGTCTTCATTGGAAACAGTGTAGTGTGCCAGATGATTTATGAGGCAGTCAAGCAGTTGTTTTAAGTTGATTCCAAGTGAACGGCTTGGTGCTTGCATCATCACTTCCTCTCCCTTCAGCTTTCTCTGAGGTTACCTTAATCTCACACACTCAGAGAAGTCAGAGGAATGCCTTCCCTTTTGTAAAACTAACAAGCTACACAGAATTATATTTTTAATGTGCTGGGTCTAGTAAGTGACTTATTAACATGACGTGGAGAGGCCCCTGTTGAAAAATGGTTTACCTCAGCACATTTGCCTAGCATTATAATTATTCAGGACATACCCAAGAGTTACTCCTGAACATACTGTGATTAGCCAGGCTTTTTCCATTAAATTTGCAAAACAATTCATCTAATTTTAAAAAGAAGCTTTTATCACTGAACAAAACCCCTCCAGAGAAGTCATTGTCCGAAATGGTTTTGTAAGGCTATCTAATATATTGTTTTCAAATTTGCATATATTTAGAAAACTTTAGTAACTCTGATGGAATTTAGCATATACAAATAGGGCCTTTTTAAAAAACTGAAGAATACTTGACATAATATTAGTTTCAGGTTTATAGTATAGAGATTCGATATTTTTATGGATTATACTCCATGTAAAGTTACTGTAAAATATTGGCTATATTCCCTGTGCTGTACAATATATCCAGAGAGCCTATTTTATTCAGTGGTTTACACCTCTTAATCCCCTACCCTTATCTTGCCTCTCCTTGCTTCCCTCTTCCCACTGGTAACCACTAGTTTGTTCTCTATATCTGTGAGTCTGTTTCTGTTTTGTTATATTTGTTGTTCCAAATAGCAGGCTCTCATTCTTTTTAACTGTTGAACAACAGTCACTGTATACACACACACTACATCATCTTTATCCATTCATTTGCTGGTGACTCTTAGGCTGTTTCCATATCTTGGCTATGAATATTGAAGTGCATCTATCTTTTCAAATTGGTGTTTTCACTTTTTTTCCAGATAGATACCCAGGACTGAAATTACTAGATCACATGATAATTCTATTTTTATTATTTTGAGGGACCTCCATGCTGCTTTCCAGAGTGACTATACCAATTTATATTCCCTCCAATGTCCTACCAGGATTCCCTTTTCTCCACATCAGGAAATCAACAAATAATAAACCAACGTTTATTATTTGTATTTTTTGTATTCCTGTTGTCAATGTGGTGTATCACATTGATTGATTTATGGATCTTGAACCATCCTTCCATCCCTAGAATAAATCCTACTTGATGGTGTCTGATTTTTTATTTATTGTTGACTTCAGTTTGCTAGTATTTTGTTGAGGATTTTTATATCTATATTCATCTGAGATATTGGCTTATAATTTTTTTGTACTGTTTTTCCCTATTTTCAGTATCAAATTAATGGTGACTTTGTGGAATGAATTTGGAAGTGTTCCCTCCTCTACAATTTTTTTTAGAATGTTTTGAAAAGGATAATATTAACTCTTCTCTCTATATATATTCTATATTGGTAGAATTCCCCTGTGAAGCTGTCTAGTCCTGGATTTTTGTTTGCTAGGAGTTTTTTTTTTTTTAATTGGTCTATTTCAGATTGTCTGTGTGTTCCTGATTCAGTCTGGAAGGCTGCATGCCTCTAGAAATTTATCCATTTCTTCTAGGTTGTCCAGTTTATTGCTTTATGCTTCATAGCTATACATCATATTCTCTCATGTTTGTTAATCTCTGTTATACTGGTTAGAATTCCTCTTCTTTCATTTCTTACTTTGTTAATTTGTGTCCTCTCTCTTTTTTCTCGTGAATCTGGCTAAACATTGATAAATTTTGTTTATCTTTCCAAGGAACAGCTCTTAATTTTATTGATCTTTTCTATTTTTTTTTGGTTTCTATTTCCTTCCTGATCTTTATTATTTCCTTATTTCACTAACATTGGGCTCTGTTCTTTTTCTTTCAGGTTGTTTGAGACTTTTCTTGTTTCTTGAGGTAGGCATGTGTTTCTATAAACTTCTCTCTTAGAACAGTTTTTGCTACATCCCATAGACTTTAGGTAGTTTTTATTTTCATTTGTCTCAAGGTATTTTCTGATTTCCTCTTGATTTCCTGACTGAAACATTGGGGTTTTTTTTAGTAGCATGTTTTTTATTCTCCACCTGTTTGTGTTTTTTCTCATTCTTATTCCTATAAATGATACCTATAGTTTCATAATGCTGTAGTCAGAAAAAATGCTCGATATAATTTCTGTCCTCTTAAATTTGTTTAGACTTGTTTTGTGGCCTAACATACATTCTGAAGAACATTGCATGTACTCTTGAGAAGAATGTGTTCCTGTTTTTGGATGTAATGTCCTATGGATACATATTAAGCACAACTAGTCCAAGGTGTCATTTAAGATCACTGATTTCTTAATGGTTTTCTAATGATCCTATCTGAATGACTGTCCATTGAATCTAGGAATTTTTACTTTTAGAAGAGGGTTTTCCCCATAAAATCACATAGGCTCTGAACTTAAAAAACAAACAAAATCCACATTTCGTAGCCCTTCTGGTTGATGAATGTCACTATATGTATACCAGTATAAGTCCGTATTACTATGATTGAGTGGGACTTGCTGTAAGCTGACAGGACCACCAACACAGACCAAACTACCACACAGAGTTCTCACCAATACCGTCCCATTTCATTTCCAAAGGTAGGCTCTGATGTACTGTAATATAATAAGGCATCTTTCCTCTACAATCAAGCACAATCTCTTTTAAAGAGAGACTGTGAGCAAAGGACGGAAAATTCTTCTTTCTCTTAGATGCTTAGGAGTACATACTGTAGCATAGATACTGAAACCAAGTATTTGAAAACCTACCCAATGGCTGTTGCGTAGAATAGTAGTATTCCACTCCTTCATCACATCACCTCCCATACACATGAAGGTGCATGCACACGCACATGCTCACATGTGCACACACACATGCTCACATGTGCACATGCGCGCGCGCGTGTGCGCGCACACACACACACACACACACGGTCTCTCTCATATTCCCAAATTAGTGGGCTGGCTTATTTCTGAGATGTGACTAAACTGAAATATTCTTGCAGAGAGTAACTTTTCCTTTTCTTTTGTCTGAGAAAGAAATCAGAATCCAGAAGAATTCAGAAGAAAAAAAGCAGCTGAATAAACATGGAGTTGGAGCTAATGAATCTTATTATAAACTCAGTATTCTGGGAAAGTGTATAGGTTTCTTTATGTTCTGCTGTATCTGAGATTCACGCTTCCCTCGTAGCTCAGTTGGTAAAGAATCTGCCTGCAGTGCAGGAGACCTGGGTTCGATCCCTGGTTGGGAAGATCCCCTGGAGAAGGAAATGNGCTTACTCCTTGGAAGAAAAGTTATGACCAACCTAGATAGCATATTCAAAAGCAGAGACATTACTTTGCCAACTAAGGTCCGTCTAGTCAAGGCTATGGTTTTTCCTGTGGTCATGTATGGATGTGAGAGTTGGACTGTGAAGAAGGCTAAGAGCCAAAGAATTGATGCGTTTGAACTGTGGTGTTGGAGAAGACTCTTGAGAGTCCCTTGGACTGCAAGGAGATCCAACCAGTCCATTCTGAAGGAGATCAGCCCTGGGATTTCTTTGGAAGGAATGATGCTGAAGCTGAAACTCCAGTACTTTGGCCACCTCGTGCAAAGAGTTGACTCATTAGAAAAGACTCTGATGCTGGGAGGGATTGGGGGCAGGAGGAGAAGGGGACGACCAAGGATGAGATGGCTGGATGGCGTCACTGACTCGATGGACGTGAGTCTGAGTGAACTCCGGGAGTTGGTGATGGACAGGGAGGCCTGGCATGCTGCAATTCATGGGGTCGTAAAGAGTTGGACATGACTGAGCGACTGAACTGAACTGAACGGGAAATAGTTGTGCTCACTGCTACAATTGTGTTATTTCTTCTAGTCCTGTTCAGCAGACAAAGATAGGGAATACATGTCTTGTATATTTTTATATCCATTTACATATTTACCAAAAAAATCATTGAATTTACACTGATCCTTCAGTTACAGTTCAGTATCAAGGTCTAGTCTCCTTTCTTTTTTAAAACAAATTTATAACTCTCTTCCCCAGCAGTGAGAAACCTGCCTTCTGTTATCTTCATTTTTTTTTTTTCATTTGCTCAAGCTCAGTACACATAAAAGTTTGATTTTTCATTGCTAATTCACATCATTGCAATAATCCAAAACTACTTACTGGAACTCAATACAGTTATTTTAAGATAGATTTTATATATATTAAATGCACAAATCTAATGGGAACTAATTTAATGAATTTTGAGGAATGTGCACATCTTTGTTAATCACACCTATAATACAGTATACAGTTTTTTCAATCATCCCAGAAAGTTGTCCCCTGCAGTCAATAGTATCCCAAAAGACAGCCCTTTTCCATTTTTATTTTTCACAGATTAGTTTTCTTGGCTAAGTTTTTAACAAGTAATTTTTATATCTGGAGGGTTTTTTAGGGAACTTCAAAGATATTTTAATTTCTTGTAGATGACTGTTGACCTATGACATATTAGTTTTTAGATAAATTATGTATATATTGCATCCTTGAATCCAAATAAAGTGCAGACTTTTACCATGGCCTCTGATGATCATTTAGTCCCTCCAGTTCACTGTATTTCAGCTACTCTGGACATCTTTCAGGTCCTCAACCACAGTAAATTCTTTTCCACTTTAGCAACTATGCACTTGTTCCCTCTAGTAAAGAAACATATTTTCCTTAATCTTCACCTATCTGGGGTTTTCTCATCACCTACTGCAAGAGACTATCCCTGACTATTCTACCTTATATTGCCCACCACTTTTCCTGGGTCATTCTCTGTCACTTTCATTGTTTATTTCCTACACAGCTCTTATCACTCTCCTTATCTATCTAGTCTTTGTTATTTCCTCAGTATGTAGAATGATACCTGGTAAATGTGTGTGTGTGTCTGAATATGAAAGAGTGAGTTCAACAAATATTTATTGGATGAATGAAGGATGTAATAATTTGTTATTTTTTATGAAATACCTTCATGAGTCCCAGAGAATTCTGAAGCACAAAATATTTTTCTTATACAAATTATTAATGAATATGTCAACCTTTCTATTTTACACTTTTTACTCTGCTTAGTCTTCAAATGAGCAAATGTACAATCTTACTGTACTATAACTACATATAAAAAGTATATATTCATTGATTTTTTTGAGTGATTATTCAAAAAAGTAGTTCCACTTTGAAATGATGAAAACATTATAAAGTAACATTTTAGTTTAATAACGCATATGCCTAGTTAGAACCATAAAAGAATACTGTCTCTTTCCAAAAAGGGTTTTAAATCTGGCCAAAAGTTGCTTCACTGGGAGACTGTTCAGAGACTGCCTTGCATGGAAATGAAACTAAGGGCTTTGTCCCTGGTGTAACATAAGTAAGAAAGAATGTGCTATTAGGGACAGGATCTGTAGACTCTAGAATATACTCCTCTACTCCATGACAGAACACAGCTGTTCACACTTACAAGGACAGCTACAAGCAAGCCTTTGAGTTTGGCTTTGTGTTTATCTACTTGTCATTTGATAGCTGTAGGATGGAAAGAATAATAGCACATAAATTGGACTGATTTTTGCTCATCACAGATTTTTAGTTATGGGACCAAAATACTTAACTATTCATATAAAATACCCAAAGCAGTTTCTGAATTTTTGTTTGTTAACCTAAAAATTCCAGTAAAGACTTTGACAACTATTTGATAGATTTCTGGATGGACACTTGCTTTACAAAATGCAAGAGTTGATTACATAGTTGATTGTTTTATTTAGGAATAGAGGCTGTCAGAAGAGGAAACATGTATTTTGTTTGTGTTTGTTTCTAAGGAGCATAGCAGCCACTGATCATGAACCAACAGATGCCAGGAAATCCTTCCCTTGTTTTGATGAGCCCAACAAAAAGGCAACGTATACAATATCCATTGTCCACTCCAAAGAATATAAGGCACTTTCAAATATGCCAGTGGAGGTGAGTATTTTAAATTCTTTTTAAATTTATGCAGATATTTTGTTTATAATATCAATTTCCTGATTTGCTATGAAAGAACCTACTGAATTCTAAAATAAATGTGCTCTAATAGCTTATTTAGAGGCTTGAAAATACATTTGGGCAATCTCTTGTCTTTGAGTACTAGAAGTCTTTAATTCAAGATTTTACAATCTAGTCAAAATACCATGCTGGGTTTTCTAAGCAAGAATGGATATAGTAGACATATGTCAGCTAGGCTCTGCTTAAATGAAAGAATCCCCTAACCATGACAAATTAAAGGCAAACAATGGAATTACAGATTTTAAAATACTCAGCAGCCTAGTTGTCTTGGTTTCTACAAAAAAATCATCACTTAAATGTTGAAGTATAGTTACCAACTCCAGGGATCACCATGCCCATAGGTATTCTAGCGAATAAGAAGTAGTCATTAAATGTAAAAAACAAAAACAAAAAACAGGCTACAATAAATTCTGTTTGTATAATTATTAACATGACTCTTCCCTCTGTTCCTGCTCCTCAACCCTATAATGGGTAACGCAGTTAACTGAAGTATCATTACCTCAAGGTTGAGGTTTATTATGCCTTATATCTTTGACATGTAAAAGGGTGAAGCTCATCCTTAGATATAAATTGTCACCTACCCGATACCAGAAAAGCACTGTGCCTGCATTACATTGCCCATCTTTCTGATCCACTATCTGAAATATGATCACTGAATCATCCTCTTTAATTACAAATATTCCTCAAAAAAGCAAACAAAAGCTTAAGGTTAAAAAGTAAATGGAAGCTTAAAAAGGTCAACGTAAGCTCACCAACTTTTCTTCTAGTATCAGACTCCTAGGCAACTGGGTTTTGACTGGAAAAGAAAGAGGAAAAGATGAACTTAAAGGACACACTCTGACTGGGTCAGAGTACAATGCAGTCAGAATTCTTGGCATGGAACAGGTAAAGTTAGGGTGGGAGGAGGAAGAATGGAAACTTTTTATCATAGAGTAACATGGAACAACAGACTGGATCCAAATAGGAAAAGGAGTACATCAAGGCTGTATATCATCACCCTGCTTATTTAACTTATATGCAGAGTAGTACATCATGAGAAACGCTGGGCTGGAAGAAGCACAAGCTGGAATCAAGATTGCCGGGAGAAATATCAATAACCTCAGATACACAGATGACACCACCCTTACGGCAGAAAGTGAAGAGGAACTAAAAAGCCTCTTGATGAAAGTGAAGGAGGAGAGTGAAAAAGTTGGCTTAAAGCTCAACATTCAGAAAACGAAGATCATGGCATCTGGTCCCATCACCTCATGGGGAATGGATGGGGAAACAGTAGAAACAGTGTCAGACTTTATTTTGGGGGGCTCCAAAATCACTGCAGATGGTGACTGCAGCCATGAAATTAAAAGACGCTTACTCCTTGGAAGAAAAGTTATGACCAACCTNCATAATTCTTCAGGCACACTGTCTACCAAATATAATTCCTTGAATTTATTTGTCACCTCCACTGTATAGTCAGAAGTTAACATCCTGTTAACTTGCCATATTCTATTGGTTAGAATAAAGTCACAGGCCTTTATTTACTCCAGGGTAGAGATTATTTAAGGCTATGGACACAAGGTGATGGGGATTATGGGTGCCACTCTGAGGTCTGTTCACCAGAGACCTCAAAATGAGAGAACTGGGCATCATAAGAGGCCCACTGCCAAAAAACTGTAGTCACATCTCCTCTATTTCTTCTTTTCCTGTCAGCTGGTAACATTTGTATTTTCTCAACTCTTACATCATCATGTACACTTTTCCAATCAATCTATGTATAAAATTTATGACTGAAGTTTGGTCTATATCTTTAAAGTTTTTAGAATTCCAAAACAAAGACAAATTTTCTGAAATCTGGATCTTGAAAATGTAGGTTTTAAGAATGATCCTCTGTGTTATTTTGCATCTACTCAGGAGCTGTAAAGCCAAAATATGATTCTATCTGTTCTCTTTCTCCCTTAAATTATACAGTAAACCAGTTTNAAAACAAAGACAAATTTTCTGAAATCTGGATCTTGAAAATGTAGGTTTTAAGAATGATCCTCTGTGTTATTTTGCATCTACTCAGGAGCTGTAAAGCCAAAATATGATTCTATCTGTTCTCTTTCTCCCTTAAATTATACAGTAAACCAGTTTTTCCCTGTCTAGCTTTAATGCTAAAGTAGATGCAAAATTTAAAAAAAAATTATAAAGAAGGAAAAATAGATTTGGTGATATTTCTTTATTTTATTTTTTTTTACATTTCAAAATGCAGTTCTTATCAATTGACATAAAACAGTGAGGAATGCTGTTATTAAATGACTACTTTTTAAAAGCCTGCATATTAACACCAAAAAAAGCCCCTCACATTTTCCTAATGTAATTCAATGGGATTAAATAACTAAGTGGTGGTGGCTTGAATAGTAAAGAATCTACTTGTAATGCAGGGGACCTGGGATCAATCCCTGGGTTGGGAAGATCTCCTGGAGAAGGAAATGGCAACCAGCTCCAGTATTCTTGCCTGGAGAATTCCATGGACAGAGGAGCCTGGTCTACAGTCCATGGGGTTGCAAAGAGTCGGACATGACTGAGCAATTAACATTTTGACTTTCAAAATCACATAGAAAAGTTAAAGTACATAGATCAAAGTACTTAAGACAACATTCTCAGTACTTTGAAGAAACAGGAATATTCCTATGATTATTATAAAATCAAGCTATCAACATATATGGAGGGCCTCACAGGTTTTTGATAAAATGATCTGCTACATGGAAATTAGCTTCACTGATGGCTCAGAGGTTAAAGCATCTGCCCACAACGCGGAGACCTGAATTTGATCCCTGGGTCAGGAAGATCCTCTGGAGAAGGAATTGGCAACCCACTCCAGTATTCTTGCCTGGAGAATCCCATGGACGGAGGAGCCTCGTGGGCTACAGTCCATGGGGTCGCAAAGAGTCGGACATGATTGAGCGAATCACTTTCACTTTCACGTGGAAATTAATACCAAAATACAAAGAAGAAAAATAAGGAGGGAAGGAGAAAGGAAGAAAAGCTAAAATCTGTAAATAGAAAGAAAATTTTCAGCACAATGGAAATATTGTAGAAACCTGAAAAGCAAAATAAATATTTAGCAATAGAAGAATGATTAAGTTTTTTATGGTGTATTAATTCTATATTATTCAGTCAGTAAAAATGATGAGGGCTGAGCACCAAAGAATTGATGCTTTTGAACTGTGGTATTGAAGACTCTTGAGAGTCCCTTGGACTGCAAGGAGATCNTACTTTGCCAACAAAGGTCCGTCTAGTCAAGGCTATGGTTTTTCCAGTGGTCATGTTTGGATGTGAGATTTGGACTGTGAAGAAGGCTGAGTGCCAAAGAATTGATGCGTTTGAACTGTGGTGTTGGAGAAGACTCTTGAGAGTCCCTTGGACTGCAAGGAGATCCAACCAGTCCATTCTGAAGGAGATCAGCCCTGGGATTTCTTTGGAAGGAATGATGCTAAAGCTGAAACTCCAGTACTTTGGCCACCTCATGCGAAGAGTTGACTCATTAGAAAAGACTGATGCTGGGAGGGATTGTGGGCAGGAGGAGAAGGGGACGACAGAGGATGAGATGGCTGGATGGCATTACTGACTTGATTGACGCGAGTCTGAAGTGAACTCCGGGAGTTGGTGATGGAGAATAGGCTAGTGCTCACTCCAGTGTTCTTGCCTGGAGGCCTGGCGTGCTGCGATTCATGGGGTCGCAAAGTCGGACACGACTGAGCGACTAAACTGAACTGAACTTCTGGGGGTTCAACTCTTCTCTACTAGCACATGCTTGCCTTGTCAATGATGCATCGAGCTCTAATCCAGCCTCCCTCTCTTAATCCTGTTTTGAAGCTTTTCACTGTAGAGTGACTTACTGTGTGGCTGCAGGGCATGTGGAAGTGTTTCCACAATGGGCAGCAGGAATTAGGCAAGTATTCATGGATGAAGTACTAGGACTGGTGATTGGCAGTGAGGAAGGCAAAGTGGCATGGACAGAAAACCAGACAGATGGAGTGGGGAGCTGCAGCAAGTAATACAATCTCTTCTCGCTCCATGGTAACCAAGGCAGTGACTTTAGTGACCATACCTTAGGTCTCTGATGGAGACAACCAGAGATGGAAAAGACAGCCTGACCTCCTGCTATGCCTGCACAGCTATTGCCCTCTTGCATGTAGTCAAATTAGCAAATACCTGATTAGTTCTTCCTGTGTGCAAGGCACTGCTGCTGCTGCTAAGTTGCTTCAGTCATGTCCAACTCTGTGTGACCCCATAGACGGCAGCCCACCAGGCTCCCCCGTCCCTGGGATTCTCCAGGCAAGAACACTGGAGTGAGCACTAGCCTATTCTCCATTAAGGGGTCATAGGGTATGCTCAAATATTATGGTCAGGATTTTGTGTTTAATGCAGAAAGATAAACTTCTGTCTAGTTTATATCACAAAGTTGAATTTGTCCCTGAGAAACCTCATACAGTATATAGCTCAATCACACTCTCACAGTACTAAAAATAAAATGAACTTTCCTCCAGTCTTTTCAACATCACCATTTAGGGATGAAATTTCTTTCTACCATTAAGCTTTGACGAGCTTTTTTTTCTGACTGGAAAGCCAGGTTTAGAGTAACTGTTTGTTTGTCTTGTCCATGATTGATCACTTTATAAATAAAAGATTATCTTTTGCTTTCAATAGAAAGAAGAGTCGGTGGATGATAAATGGAATCGGACAACTTTCCAGAAGTCTGTTCCCATGAGTACTTACCTGGTGTGCTTTGCGGTACATCAGTTTGACTCTGTAACGAGAATATCAAACAGGGGGATACCTGTGAGTACCATTATATTTTTTAAAATTTACCGCCTATGTAGTTGTGATTGTCTACTTTTTTTGAACAGTCTTTTTTAACCCCACACTAGAAAATAGACACCAAGGTCTGTGAGTCTGATGAAACACTGAGGACCCAGGTGAAAAATAAACAAAATAGCCATAGGAATGGATGGCCTTGAATTATTTCAGGATAAAATTCACTATAAATCCAAAGCTAGTTTCTAAGGATATCAGCACAAAGGTATTAAATATTTGAGCATGCTCAATTTAGTAAAATGATTGGGTTTCTGTGTTTGGGTGGTGTCCAAGATAGAGGCCAAAGGGAGAGGAGGAAATCAGAGGTAGATGAATATCCTTCAAGTAGCTAAGTACTGAGATGTTTGTGATGCCATCCCAATATGTAATTCAATGTAAGACAGCAGCAAGGTCTCAAAAAGCATCTTCTTAAAAATGTAAGAAAATACAAATAAGCTTTTTTAAAAAAAATTAAAATGATGAACTTAATAACTTTCTCTTGAAAAATGAAATACTAGATGCTTTTACCTAATTATTAGCTAATTATTTTTCTCTTTTTGGAGGCCCCCATTCTGCTCATGCCCTAGACTTGCTATCTAATGGTTAGTCTGCCTCTGTGCTATATATTATATATATGAAACATTATATTCTTTGTAATATAATTTTGTAAGGAAGAAATCATCACTCCCATTTTACAAGTGAGAAAACTGAAATAATGAGTTCAAGTAATTTGCTCAAAATCGCACAACCGGCAAGTGTGGAGACTCAAATTCCAGATTCTTTTCAAACAATGCACCCTGCTGTAAACCTTCTGAAATGTGATATCCTGAAAAATGTCTTTACCTGTTCACCAGTCACTGGAGAGAAGATGTACTTCTCTCTCCATCCTATCTATAGAAGACAGGTAGCCAGAGTTTTCCTTCCTGCAAAAACCTGTGGGGCTCTTTTCTTCAAAACTGAAGAACTTAAGGGCATCTAGCTTGAATGTCAATTCCAGGTAAATTCTGCCTCTCTGGCATTTGACTGGCTTCCTACCCATTCACTCTAAATTGAAATCTAGCACTAACACCCAGGCACAGATGCTCCAGTACAATTTCCCACTCCAGAGAGAATTACAGGAAAACGACACCACTTTCATCTACTTAAAAGTAACATCAGTGGGAACCCACACTATTCTCACAGTACTGCATTCTTACGGCTAAACAGACAACCTAAGACAAACCGGCATATGAGGAAAACAAGCAACATAAAAGAGAAACTCCAAGACAAATAAACAGCCAAGCACAGTGTGAGTAAATAGTAATAGAAACCAAAAAACCCATGAAGATTAAACATTCTCACAAACCCAGCCTTTAATTATGACCCTCAGAGATTCAAGAAGATACGACCACTGTAAAATAAAAACAGAAGACTATGAGAAAACAACCAGAAATAGTAGTCAAGAGTTTAAGAACATCACTTGCAAAGCGTGACACGACTCTAACCCCCAGGAGCTTGTTGCGAATTCCTTCCAAACCTAGAGCCCAGTAGGCCGATAGGTTTCGTTCCTGCCAACTGCTCTGTATTTTTATCCACTCCACAGAGATGCTTATGTTGTTTGAAGCCCTGATATATCTTGTGGGCTTTCCACTTTTATGTTGCAACTGTCATTTCTGTTTGGTAGGAGCAGCGTTGTTCCTGTTTAGTTGCTAAGTCATGTCTGACTCTTTCCAACCCCAGGGACTGTAGCCCACCAGGCTCCTCTGTCCTTGGGATTCTCCAGGCAAGGATACTGGAGTGGGTTACCACTTCCTGCTCCAGGGGATTTTCCTGACCCAGGGATTGAACTTGCGTCCCCTGCATTGGCAGGTGGACTCTTTACCGCTTAGCCACCAGGGCAGCCTGTCAGGAGAAGTGGGGGTATATTAAGCATTAATATGCTGTATGCTCTAGAACCAAAGTCTCCATATTACTGGTCCCCCTAACAAATGAAGTTGGTTTTTGTGTAATACTACATTTTTAGTATAAATTTCATAAATCAGAAAACCGTTCTTATCCACTCCACTTTTGACAGTATTATTCTGGTAACATGTATCACTTGCTTTCACAGTCGGGTTACACTGTACAATCCAAGACTCTACAATACCCTGACTGAAGTCACCATTCTGGCAAGAACTACTTTACATCAAAATACCTGTAATGGCAGATATTAGTACCTGAACCATTCACTATGTTTAAAATGTCCTTGTTCCTCATGAAGATTAGGGATCCGATCCTAAAAAATTGTTAGGAAAAAAGGTAACCAAGTTTGGAATGTAGTTCAAAAGACTTAACGCTGCATATTTCCTTTTGTGACTGTCAGTTGCATTACACTTTTATTGAAGTATAGTTGGTTATAATACTATATAAAGTTCAGATGTACAACATAGCAATTCATAATTTTAAAGGTTATACTCTATTTGTGGTTATTAGAAAATATTGGCTATATTCTATTCACATGTTTCATTTTTCAGATTCCACATAAAAGTGACATCAGATAGTATTTGTCTCCCTCTGACTTATTTCACTAAGCATAATACACTCCAATCCATCCATGTTGTTGCAAATGTCAAAATTTCTTTCCTTTTTGGCTGAGTAGTATTTCATTGTATATATACTACACATTCTCCATTCATCTGTGGCTGGTCACTTCGTTTGCTTCCGTATCTTGGCTACTGTGAATAAGCTACTATGCAAACTATGGTGCGTATATATTTTTGAATTAATCCTTTTGTTTTCTTTGAATGTATGCCAGCACTATAATTGCTGGGCATATGATAATCGTTATCTTTAGTTTTCTGAGGAACCTCCACACCGTTTTCCACAGTGGCAGCTCCAACTTGCATTCCCACCAACAGTGAACAACGTTTCCCTTTTCTCCATATTCTCAAAAGCATTTGCTATTTGTGCCACATTTTCAGAATGAGTCTGATTT
This sequence comes from Neotragus pygmaeus, assembly GCA_006410875.1. Lineage (NCBI taxonomy): Eukaryota > Metazoa > Chordata > Mammalia > Artiodactyla > Bovidae > Neotragus > Neotragus pygmaeus. The sequence goes on along the minus strand of SJYV01038002.1, from coordinate 876,458 downwards.
TTACAACATTTTTATTTCAATGAGTTTTTTTTTTTAATTTCATTCCGGGAAGGACTATTCTAAATTAAAGGTTATCAATCTTCCCTGAAAGAATGCATTTAATTCAGGAAGCCACAGAAGATTGCCAATGATTCTTATTGTTAAATTTACAAAAATAATATGAACAAAGAAGTATATAAGATTCTGTGAAGTTAGATTTTTAAATGTTATTTGGGAAAAAAACTCTACGGCAGTCATGATAATCACCACGCATCAAATTATTCAAATTTTGACTTGAATGAGAAGTGAGCTGCCAGTAAGTGCTCTGTGTAACCTACCCGATGATGCTGGGCTGCTTCTCAAACAGGACCTCATGGCTGCTGAGCCCTGGGACTCAACGTTCTGAACACACGTTGAACTGCAAAGCCACAGCAAAAATACAGTCCTGAGTCACCCAGACTTCAAGCCAAGTTTTCCATATTTATAATTTATCAATGGAAAAGGGACAATCTAAAATTTAGGAAGAATATATCATATCCTGTGATAAAGCAGGATCACAAACAAAACTTGAAAAGAACCAAAATATCACAATTCCTTTCTACTAAGTATTCCTCCCCCCCAAATTTTTATCTACTGTTGGAAGAATATTTAGAAGGACATGCTTCCCAGATGGTGCTAGTGGTAAAGAACCCACCTGCCAATGTAGGTGACTAAGAGACATGGGTTAGATCTCTGGGTTGGGAAGGTCCCCTGGAGAAGGGCATGGCAACCAACCCACTCCACTATTCTTGCCTGGAAAATCCCATGGACAGAGGAACCTGGCAGGCTACGGTCCATAGGGTCACAAAGAGTTGGACATGACTGAAGCAAATTAGCACACATGAGAGTTATAAAATTAAACATATTGATGGCATCCAGTAATACTAACTATGTAACTTAAACATGCATTTACAGAATTAAAAACAATATCAAATTCTTTTCTCTTTCTCATCCTGGCTACATCAACATTGATAATAAAACTGAGGTTCCCCCAACATTTTGTCAGTCTTTATTGAGCACCTACTGTGTGCACAAACAGTATGCTAGGTCCTAAAGGGAGTGAAATATGGTAAGACATCTATACCTCAATGGACATGTGAAACATAGGTGGTCACCACTGTCCACTGTCACCCAACTATGTTTTAAGGTCTTTGATCACACCATCCCTTTGGTGCCAAAGATTTCACCTTTTAAAACAGAAAACACAAAAAGAGGGGGCTCTGCAAGAGTCATGGGCCACATAAAAGGAGGGTGTCTATCTGGAACAATTCATATAAGATGGAAAAGTCTCAAGAGATGAACAGGTGCTAAGTCTGACAGATGATCGGCAGTAGAAAGGCAGGCTGTTGTCAATGGGTAGAGTGACCAAATATTTTATTATTTATAGGATATAAATAATAGAAGTGTTATTAATTATGCTGGGATAAGAGACATTACTTTGCCGACTAAGGTCCATCTTGTCAAGGCTATGGTTTTTCCAGTAGTCATGTATGGATGTGAGAGTCTGACTGTGAAGTAGGCTGAGCACCAAAGAATTGATGCTTTTGAACTGTGGTATTGGAGAAGACTCTTGAGAGTCCCTTGACTGCAAGGAGATCCAACCAGTTCATTCTAAAGGAGATCAGCCCTGGGTATTCTTTGGAAGGACTGATGCTAAAGCTGAAACTCCAGTACTTTGGCCACCTCATGTGAAGAGTTGACTCACTGGAAAAGACTCTGATGCTGGGAGGGATTGGGGGCAGGAGGAGAAGGGGACGACAGAGGATGAGATGGCTGGATGGCATCACTGACTCGATGGACGTGAGTCTGAGTGAACTCTGGGAGTTGGTGATGGACAGGGAGGCCTGGCGTGCTGCAATTCATGGGTTCACAAAGAGTTGGACACAATTGAGCGACTGAACTGAACTGAAGAGGTGTAAACAGATAAACAACAGACTTAGAATCCCGGGACATTTCTGGGCAAACTTGGACATTTGGTCACCTCTGTCCACAGAAGACACTCAGCAGACAAGGACAACAAAAACATGGTCCCAGGCCCAGCGGGCCTGCAGGGCTCACGAGTGGTGGTCGGGATCCTGCAGGCACTGGCTGGACTTCTGACTAGGTGGTAGTGGCTAGTAGCATCTGTTCAGTTTGATTCCTTTTTGTTCACATGGTCTTTCCAAGTTCAGTGCCTTTATCTCAGATTCTAAGACACCCTTCCAGAGTCTTGCCCCTTCAACCTTACTACCCCTCTCTTGGGGTACTCATTTATTGACACAGCCCTCTGGACTTGCCTCCACTCTCTTTCCAATCTGTTGTTAAAGCATAAACTCTGTGGTTTACTTTTTTTCTTGCCTTCTGTTTTTATTGCTAAAGCCTTTTCCAAACAGGTTCTTGCAAATCAAAAGGTTTTGGCTTTCAAATTTATTTGTATGGGTGTGAAAAGCCTATTCCGGACTTCAAAAACTTAACGTTTTATTTTTTCCCTCTTCATTCTCCTAGTATTCCTAATGGTAATGTGGCTACCACAGTGTGGATATGCTACAAATAAGGAAGTACGGACAAAGAAAATTACAGGGGATAATCATTCAATGTATTATCTCTGATGATACTACCGTTCTTGATGGAACACATGAAAACTATTATGTGTCAAGTATTGCTTATGCATTAGCTTATTTAATGCTCACATTAACTATTAGTTATGTACTATTGTTAACTCTATTTTGTAACTCAGGAAAGTCAGGCTTCATTCTTAGGAGTAGAGAAAAGAAGCAGTACAATATAGTAAAAAACAAACTTCGTGCCAAAGTTTAGTGTCAGTTTCGTCTTCATTTTTCTTGTGTATACATTCTCCTCATATATACAATTGGAAGTTTACTTTTAAAACTCTTTGAACTCTAAAATTTGAGATAGAAGTTTACAGTCCTTATCTAAAATCTTTGGGATTAGCTGCATGTTGGAATTCAGAAATTTTCAGATTTATGAAAGGCAGTATGTACAAATATTGAGTATTATTGAGTAACTGCAGTGGGATCTTGGGGGGCAGCTCCTTATGATCACATAGAAGTATTTCTACAGCAGTACTTTTATAGTGAGAAAAATAAGTTATTAAAAAAAAAATCCTCTCAGTTCAGGTCAGATGATACCACCAAATTAATTTGCTGAGAACATATTAAAAAAAAAAAACCTGGATTTTCAAAACTCATTGGATTCTGTAATTGTGGAAACCGGGCTAATGAAAGCATTGGAGTAAAGATATCATTAATGATGCAAAATATTATATTTTATTATTATTATTAATAGTGCTAGAGTAATAGGATTGATGTGCATGGTAAGTATCACATTACCTGGAAATTTTTAAGTACTCAGTAAGACTAATAATTAATCATAATGATTACACATAAAAGAAGTAATGGCAACCAATTAGAATAAATTCTTGTGGGCTTAAATTCTATCTCTCAAATTTCTGGAGACCCTTGATTGAAGGGATAATATTAATAACTCTAAAAACCTTCTTAGGTAGGGTGCCCATGTGATAAGAGAAAGGCAACAACATCAACATTGATAAAACAGATGAAGCACTCCTCCCAAAAGATAATCAAGTGCATATGGGCTTCCGGAAGCACAGATTTTACATCTGATGCTAGTTCAATAGATTCAGTGTTTTGAGTTATGCCTAACAGTATCCAACAGGTCTTCCCTGTAGCTCAAATGGTAAAGAATCTGCCTGCAATGCAGGAGACCCAGTTTCGATCCCTGGGTTGGGAAGATCCCTTGGAGAAGGAAACGGCAACACACTCCAGTATTCTTGCCTGGAGAATCCCATGGACAGAGGAGCCTGGTGGGCTACAGTCCATGGGGTTGCAAAGAATCGGACACGACTGAGCAATTAACACTACTACACCAATATTATCCAACAGTGGTATATCTCAGTAATTTAGTCCACTTAGAGAATTTAGTATCTAAAAACTAAATATATGCATTCAAGTTAGGTAGGTTCTTGAAGACTTACAAACTTCATACACAGNTGAGCAATTAACACTACTACACCAATATTATCCAACAGTGGTATATCTCAGTAATTTAGTCCACTTAGAGAATTTAGTATCTAAAAACTAAATATATGCATTCAAGTTAGGTAGGTTCTTGAAGACTTACAAACTTCATACACAGTTGTAGTTATTAAGCTTATATAAAACCTTTATATTTAGCCTTTAATAAAATCTTTAAATAATAAAGGCCTATGTGACTTTTTAGAAATTAAGAAGAAAAAATATACATGCATATCTCCTTCCTCACCCCATGCTATTTCAATATGGTTAGTCACATGCTTAAAAATCATCTCAGTGAAGCAAGCATGTAAACTTAGAACAATAGTTTGTTACAAAGCAATGACAATTCAGGAGTAACTGACTGAACTTTGTCATGGACAGAAGTGCTGATGAGGGAGGGGAGTTAGCTACTCCTACCAAAGGCTGCAGAAAGGAATCTTTAAAATAAAAATATGTTTGTGATATATAGCAGATGGGACACACAGATATGCGCTGGCTAATACTCCAACAGGGTTAATGTCTTTATATTCTGTGATTGCTTATCTCAGTTGATCAAATTGCTTATCTCAGCTTATCTCAGTTGAACAAAGTTGATCAAATATGACCATATCTCACGGTTAAAAAAGATGATGCATCAAAATAAAGGTCACTTTAAAATAAAGGTTACTTTTATTGTTATTGGATTTACATGAACACAACTCTATTATAGGACACTGCATTCCTGTTGCTGCTGACAATAGCAATATGGAGAGTAAGGAAAACCTGATCGATCATATTGTCTCAGAAGCCTTTTCATTGAAGGAAGTCAGTCTACCCGCATGGGCAGCAAGAACATACTGGCAGAAAAAACACAGAGCCTTTCTCCTCCCCACTGCTCCACCTAACAGGGAGACCTGCCTGTGATCTCCTCTTCCTCTTTTTCAACCCTGTTTCACTCTCCAAATATTATGGGCAACATAAATGTACAGAGTGTGTAGATGACAGCAGGGTAAGGCAAGAGAAACTACCATTTCTGAAATTTTTAACAAAAGAGAATAGAAAGTCTGAGGAAGTCCTGACATACTAATCAGTTCACTGGTGAAAAATTCTGAGAATCTCAGTTTACGACATGGTCATGCTATATGAACATGATGGTTTTGATTTCATAGGGGGCAGTTACCTTCGCTTTGTTCAGTGACCAGCAATGGGATCCTTGGTTTTACTTACATCTTGGAAAATGCACGCCGTCATTCACAAAGAGAACAGGAGAGCCGTGGCAGTAAAGAAATGTACCACCTCTTCTGGAAAACAAAAACTTAAAGATAAATAAAAATGAAATGTAAAAGATAGGATGATAAATTAGTGAACTTTGTAGGCTTTAGAGATGAAGATGAATACAATTTTATTTATGCAAGTAAAGCAAGAATGTTAATCACTCAGTATCTGGGAGAACACTTCAGTTCAGTTCAGTGGCTCAGTTGTGTCCAACTCTTTGCGACCCCATGAATCGCAGCATGCCAGGCCTCCCTGTTCATCACCAATTCCTGGAGTTCACTCAGACTCACGTCCATCGAGTCAGTAATGCCATCCAGCCATCTCATCCTCTGTCATCCCCTTCTCCTCCTGCCCCCAGTCCCTCCCAGCATCAGAATCTTTTCTAATGAGTCAACTCTTCACATGAGGTGGCCAAAGTACTTGAGTTTCAGCTTCAGCATCATTCCCTCCAAAGAAATCCCAGGGCTGATCTCCTTCGGGATGGACTGGTTGGGTCTCCTTGCAGTCCAGGGACTCTCAAGAGTCTTCTCCAACACCACAGTTCAAAAGCATCAATTCCTTGGCGCTCAGCCTTCTTTACAGTCCAACTCTCACATCCATACATGACCACAGGAAAAACCATAGCCTTGACTAGACGGACCTT
>SJYV01038002.1:852535-869239 GCA_006410875.1 Neotragus pygmaeus | reverse complement strand
ATAAAGTCTGACACTGTTTCCACTGTTTCCTCATCTATCTCCCATGAAGTGATGGGACCGGATGCCATGATCTTCATTTTCTGAGCGTTGAGATTTAAGCCAACTTTTTCACTCTCCACTTTCACTTTCATCAAGAGGCTTTTTAGTTCCTCTTCTCTTTCTGGCATAAGGGTGGTGTCATCTGCATGCTGCTGCTGCTGCTGCTAAGTCACTTCAGTCGTGTCCGACTCTGTGCAACCCCGTAGACGGCAGCCCACCAGGCTCCCCTGTCCCTGGGATTCTCTAGGCAAGAACACTGGAGTGGGGTGCCATTTCCTTCTCCAATGCATGAAAGTGAAAACTGAAAGTGAAGTGGCTCAGTCGTCCGACTCTCAGCGACCCCATGGACTGCAGCCCACCAGGTTCCTCCGTCCATGGAATTTTCCAGGCAAGAGTACTGGAGTGGGGTGCCATTGCCTTCTCCATGTCATCTGCATATCTGAGGTTATTGATATTTCTCCCGGCAATCTTGATACCAGCTTGTGATTCTTCCAGCCCAGCGTTTCTCATTATGTACTCTGCATATAAGTTAAATACACAGGGTGACAATATACAGCCTTGACATACTCCTTTTCCTATTTGGAACCAGTCTGTTGTTCCATGTCCAGTTCTGACTGTTGCTTCCTGACCTGCATATAGGTTCTCAAGAGGCAGGGAGAACACTAACCACTGGTAATTTAAGATGATTTTAGAAACTCACCCCTTAAATTATTGGATCTTTCTTATTGTTCACTTCTAAGAAAAGATGGCTAAAGGCATAAGCCTAAAAGAATAGCAAAACTAACAATGCATTTGAAATAATAAGAAAGGAAAAGAGTAGGCATAATTTTTCATTTTTCCTTATTAAAGAGTGATGAGGCCCCAATTCTAGTTAGGTGGACAGGCTTAAACTTACCAGATGACTGCATCTTTTGCTTTATTTGAGGTTTTAGAATCAGGCCTCGAGTTCAACAAATACAGTTCATTTGAATTCCTCACAAACTTTGTTAAAAAGACTGCTTTCTTAGAGCAGTTTTAGGTTTACAACTAAATGAAGAGGAAGGTACAAAGATTTTATATAACCTCCCCCCCTCACATGCATACCCTTCCTCATTATTAATACTCCTCCTCCAAACAGTACATTTGCTACCAAGGATGAAGCTATATCGAACCATCATAATACTCAAAGTCCGTAGTTTACCTTAGGGGTCATTCTTGGTGTTGTATATTCTATGTATTCAAATGTATAATGACAAATATCCATCATTACTGTATCATGCAGAGTAATTTCACTGCTCTGAAAATCTGTGCTCTATCTATTCATCTCTCCACCCTTCACCCCTCAGCCTGCCCACCACTGATCTCTTTACTGTCTGCATAGCTTTGACTCTTCCCAAATGTCATATAGTTGGAATCATACAGTATGTAGCCCTTTCAGATTGGTTTCTTTCATTTAGAAATATGCATTTAAAGTTCCTCCCTGTTTTTTTTGTGATGGTTTCATAGTTAATTTCTTTTTAGCACTGTATAATATTCCGTTGTTCACAGTTTATGTGGTACACGAGAGACATCTTGGGTGCTTCCAAATTTTGGCCATTATGACTAATGCTGCTATAAACATTTTTGTGCAAGGTACATTTTAAACTCCTTTGGGTAAATACAAAGGAGCACAATTGTTGGGCCATATGGTAAAAGTATGTTTAATTTTATAAGAAACTGCCAAAACTGTCTTCCAAAGTAGCTGTACCATTTTGTATTCTCACCAGCAATGTATAGGAGTTCCTGTTGTTCCACATCCTCATCAGCATTTGCTATTGTCAGTGTTTTGGATTTTGGCATTTTAGTAAGTTTTTAGTGGTATCTCAGTGTTATTTTAATTTGTATCTCCTTGATGAATATGATGTGAATCAGCTTTTCACATACTTACTGCCATATGTATATCTTCCCTGGTGAGGTGTCTGTTAAAGCCTTTGGCCCATTTTTAAAAATCAGGTTGTTTGCTTTCTTCTTGTTGAGTTTTAAGAGTTCTTTGTATATTTTGGATAATAATTAATTATCAGATGGACCTTTCATAAATATTTCCTCCCAGTCTATGCCTTATCTTCTCATTCTCAGAGCAAAAGTTTTAATGAAGCCCAGCTTATCAGTTTTTCTTTCATAGATTATGCTTTTGGTGTTGAAAATAAGAAACCACCTTCATATCCAACATCATCTATTGATAGATTTTGTATGTTATCTTTAAGAAGTTTTATAGCTTTATGTTTTATATTTAGGTATGCAATCAATTTTAAGTTAATATTTGTGAAGGGTATAGGGGCTGTGTCTATATTCACTTTTTTCCATGTGGATGTTTAGTTATTCCAGCATCATTTCTTGAGACTATCTGCTCCGATGTGTTGCCTTTACTCCTCTGTCAAATTACAGTTGACTATTTTTATGTGGGTCTATTTGTAGGCTCTCTATTGTTTTGTACTGATCTATTTTTCTATTGTTTTGTTAATACCACATTGTCTTGATTACTGTAGCATTACAGTAAGTCTTGAAGTCAGATAGTATCAATTTTTCAATACTGTTTTTCTCTTCCAATATTGTGCGGGATACTTTGGGTTATACATGCTTAGAACTGGGGAGTAAAAAGTCTACCCTTGCTTTGATTTATAAATTATGTCATGGCATAAAATAATATCCTGGGTATTTAGAGATATAGCTTATCAAGATGCCTCCCTCTTAAGAAAATCTTGAATCACTGTATTTTAGACTCTGGGAGTAGAACAGTTAGAATATTAAAAGGGTAATTTGATGGCAATGGATAAAAGAGCATAAATGGAAAACACATATGTAAGACAAATTACATAGAGATACATAGATAGATAGATACATAAATATTAAGATGACAATATATGCTCTAAGTGGAAAAAAGTAATAATATTTTACAAATATATCATACACTATGCCAACCATTGTGTCTTATGTTATTTACAGTCCTTGATGAAATTACTCAGTGAGTTAGGCAGTATTCTCCTTTACACCTGAGTCTCAGAGATGTGAAGTGATTTGCCCAAGGCCATGCAGAATGAGGATTCAATTAGACTTGTCTGGCTCCAAAGCCCACCTTCTTTCTAATATGTCATGTATAGTAGTTTTTGTGTTTTACCAAATGAAGAATTTTCACTGATGTTTTCTGTTTTTTAATAGCTCACTATATATGTCCAGCCAGAGCAAAAGCACACAGCTGAATATGCTGCAAACATAACTAAAAGTGTGTTTGACTATTTTGAAGAATACTTTGCTATGAATTATTCTCTTCCTAAATTAGGTGAGAACCATTTTTTAAATTTTCTTATTTTTAATATTGCCTTTGTTTTCATCTAAGTTAACTCACTTCCTCCACTTTTAGCATCCTGAGTTAATGGTTATTCATTAGGATAACTGAAAGATTCATTCTGGATTCCTCCAAGATTAATGTCTATTCTCTCTTCTTACCTGATAAATATATAGTATTTTATTTCCAAATAAAGATTAAACTACAGACACTGATAATGATTGAGCCAGAAAGAGCAACCTAGATTTGTTGATTTCAAAATTAGTACCCATCCCAATAGCTTACATTGCCTCTCTACCATCAGTGAGTTAATAAATAATAGGGATAAATAATGCTCTCAGAGTCTTATGTACTTCCAGTCTTTCCACTGTTGTACAAGACTAATTCTAGATTCTCCAGCAGTTAAAATGAGCTGGTGCTCCTACTATAAATATTTTTTCTAATATGAAGGATGGGGGAACATGTTTTCTTTTGAAAATAAAAACAGTGCTATAATCAGAAGCACTTTATTAGTAAGTTTGAGCAGTATTAGCAAAGACTGTAAATGTAACACCCGTACAGATGACTGTAGGGATGAAATGAAGACAACAGCAAAAAAACCAACCAACCAAGAACGGACTTTCTCTTTTTGGTTTCTGCCCTTATTTTAATAAATTACCAATGCAAAGCAACTGGAAAGCCAAATTCTCTACATGGGAATGGCTCTGGCTCTGAAAAACTTTGTGGAAGCTCCTCCCCACTTTATTTTGATTGCTTCACATCCATCCGAGAAGGAGACAGGAAGAGAAATACTTCACAAAAATCAGCATAATATCTAATAAAATATTAAGCACATTAATTTAAAAGTCTTTTTCTGATTATTTCTCTTGTACCACTCATGATAACCTGGAAAGTGGAATTCTCACCAGTTTATTCCTTATAAGCATATCCTCCAAAACAGATGCTTGGGAAAAAAGCAAATAAAAATGAAATACAGAAAGAAACAGAAGACATAAAATTATAGAGGACTTGAAAAGAGCATTGTCGATCATATTCTTAAGAAATAAAAGACACTGATTTCTGGAGTCAACAGGAAAAGTTCCATGGAAAGTTTGAGCACGTTAAAGACTAAAAAGTTTATACAAATAGATGATTGTTTTTCACTCTGAGAAATTATTTTTAGCCTGTTAAAAAGCATTCATCTAAAGCACTTAATTTGGTAAGAAATGTTATGAACAAAATGGAAAGAATGTATTTCTCACTGGACTCTTTTTCCATAGATGAAATTGCTATTCCAGATTTCGGCACTGGGGCTATGGAGAACTGGGGGCTCATCACTTACAGAGAAACAAATCTGCTTTATGACCCTGATGAATCTGCCTCATCAAACCAACAGAGGGTGGCTGCTGTGATAGCCCATGAGCTTGTGCATCAGGTATAGAATCTTAGCAGCAAGTCGGGAGAAAGAAAGCAGGAAATAAACGCTGAGTAAATACTAAACTAGGGAGAAATAAAGCAGGAAATAAATACTTCTGTGTCATTACAAAACTTACCTGAACAAACTATTATATTGAAAATTTCTCGGCCTCTGTAGCATAGGCATGGGAATTTAACTGTCTCTTCGTTGCTTATAATTGCAGTGGTTTGGAAATATTGTGACCATGGAATGGTGGGAAGACTTGTGGCTAAATGAAGGATTTGCTTCCTTCTTTGAGTACCTGGGAGTAGACCATGCAGAAAAAGACTGGCAAATGGTGAGCTTGAAACACGTAAACGTCGTTCAATCTCTATTATGCTCGTGCCAAGCAGACTGGAGACTCTGGACTAGGACAGTGGCCCTCAGTTAGGGCCCATGTGCAGTACTGAGCTGGAACTGTACTGGGAGGATGGGGTGGAGCCAGTTGGCTCCAGTGACTATATCATGCTCGGAGCCTACACCCAAGCACTAGAGAGCAACCCAACACCACAAGCCTAGGATGTCGTTGGTAGGGTCATTCAAGAACATACGCCAAGGCAGGAAAAAATATCTAGCTTAAACAGTGTGAACTCTGTGTTCAAGAAGTATCTGTAGTTCTAACTCTTTGAAAAATGTCTAAGCCTAATTTTATAAATGACTTACCTTACACAGTTTGCTGAAATGATGTGGCAAAGAGATAAGCACATAAACTTAGTACTTAGACTCAGGTTTAAATCCTGGATGAATCATTTTAAGGTGTGTTACAAGGAATGTGACCTTGAGCAAGTTACATATGCTCTCTGAGTCCATTCTCTCTTCCATTAAAGAAGAACATTGTTCTCTATCTTGTAAGCTTAAAAGCGCCCCCCCAAAATGTACAGGTAATTACTATTACTAACTGTGTGTCCCCGAGGGGCCTGGAACAGAGGCTTCTATGAACTCCACAGATACTGTTTTCCTGAAAAGCTATATCTGTTTTCAAGTATATTTAGATGGTGTAAGTATCTCCAGGNTTAAAGAAGAACATTGTTCTCTATCTTGTAAGCTTAAAAGCGCCCCCCCAAAATGTACAGGTAATTACTATTACTAACTGTGTGTCCCCGAGGGGCCTGGAACAGAGGCTTCTATGAACTCCACAGATACTGTTTTCCTGAAAAGCTATATCTGTTTTCAAGTATATTTAGATGGTGTAAGTATCTCCAGGGGATCTTCCCGACCCAGGAATCAAACCCAGGTCTCCCACATTGCAGGCAGACACTTTACCATCTGAGCCACCAGGGAAGCGTATGCTTATCAGTTTGTATATGTAAAAGTGTAAGCATGTGAAAGAAACGTTACAGAAGGTTGTCTACTGTACAGACTACTGCCCTCTACTGGACAGAATGAGAAGACCGTTATATGCTTAAAGTCCTTTAAGTTTGCACAACCTGGTTTAAAAGCTTAAAAAGTTATTTTGTAACAATTGCTTCCTTAAAATTTAATCTACATCAGAATTTTTCATTTGGAACTATTGGGTCAGATATTTCTTTGTTGTGGGGGTGTTCTATGTATTGTAGGCTATTTAGCAGCATCCCTGGCCTGTATCTACTAGATTCAGGTAACTCTCCATCCCAGTTGTAAAACCAAAATTTCCCCACATATTTTCATATGTCACCTAGGGGACAAAATTTCCCTAGCTGAAGACCATTCATTTATGTTTAAAAAAATGCTGATTTTGTAATTTGTTGAAATTAAACTATATAAATGCAAAGTTATTTTGTCCTTTGCTTTTTATAAAGTAACCCTCTGTGTATCAAGATATAAGAAATTATAACATTTTAATATTGTTATATTATGCATAATATAATATGTAATATTTTATCATTTAATCTTTAATGTTTCAAAAACACCAATTAAATATTAGAAGAATTTAGTATTCAGTTCTTCAATGAAATGTAATCATATGATCCAACTCATTCATTCTTCATCCGTTCATTCATTCTTCATTCAATGAACACTATAGAGGATCCAAAACTAAATAAATCACACCCACTTCCTGCCTTCATAAAAGCTCCCAATTTAGAGTCTGGTGGTGAAGGGGATAGATGAACAAAGATGCATTGTAAGAAAGCTTGCGAAGTACCACAATAGTGGAGCCTCATTTCACAGGTGAAAACTCTGATGCCCAGGAAGGTAATATAAGTTTGCAATATTACATAGACAATAGGTAACACAACCAAGACTAGAGTAAAATTTACTGACATTGAGAATAAGATTTTTTCTCCTTACCAAAACATTTTAGGAGCACAAAAATTAAAATTAAAATCAAATTACCTTGATTGACAGTCATCATTTGACAATAGTATCCTGCCTATCATAAATGGAATTCACAAACTTGAAAAAGGTAAACTAATACAGCATCCTACCTTTTGGAAATATTTTTTGATTAAGTAAGACTAATAAAGCTTTTGATTTTTTAGTAGTAGTGCTTTATTAGAGCTAGATTTCAGATTCTAATTAAGAATCAAAATGATAACAGTAACAGCAGCTAATGTGCTAAGATTTCACTCTGTGCCAAGTACTATGTCAAATGTTTGCACGCATTGTCTCATTAAATCCTCTGCACATTTTTGAAAAGTAGCTGCCATCATTACTCCTATTTAATGAGTGAGGGAAATTACTTAAACTTACAAGTTGAGAAAATGAGCTTGACTATAGAGCTAGACCTCTCAACGACTCTATTTTGCTGTGAAAACCTAGGGTTGGAATGAGAAGGTAAATATTAGAACTAATGCAAAAGTTAGTATTTTCTTCAATAATGAATCATCCAAATTCCAACGATTAGTTGGCAGAAAAGACCCCTAAAACATCCATTTTTGGCAAATCAACATTCTTCCTTACTTCTCAGACAAATTTGTGAGGTGATACCATCATTCCTATTGCACAGATATGGAAACAGAGCCTGAAAAGTTTGGCACATGTCTGAAAGTCATAAAGAAATAGCAGAAACAGAATTTATAAATGCTTGTGTCTTCTTAGCCAGCCATATAGGGGCAAAGTCAAAGGAATTATATGTAGGGGAAGGGAATGGAATCAGCGTAGAAAAATCAATGCAAAATATGATTAATTGAACACCTAATGCTTGCTTTAAAAAACATGAGTCAATCTGTGTTATATAAATATTTTTATATATAAACCAGTATAAAGTGGTATATTTCTTTGGTTCATTATCATTTCAGCGTGATCAGATGATACTTCAAGATGTATTACCTGTGCAAGAGGATGATTCTTTGATATCTTCACACCCAATTGTAGTCACTGTGACGACTCCTGATGAAATAACATCTGTTTTTGATGGAATTTCCTATAGTAAGGTAGGGAAAATATGACACTGTTTTGAATGTCTTCCTGTTTAATGGCTTTTTCCTGAGCAAATGCCTAAAAATGGTAAGAATGGTTAGATTATGTTAATGAGTTTGGGGAAATAGTGTAGAGCTTATGCCAGTGCTGAATATTCCACAGTTTGCAATTTTCAGTGGAAATGATCAATGCTGGTCATTGTCACAGAATTCTGAATCAGATTCTTTTTAAAATTTCTCTTTTCACTTTTGCTTAAAATGGCTCTCATTCTAATAACTGAACATTTATACTTTAAACATCCAATTTAAAATTATTTGATTATTTGAATGACAATAAATCTTTTTCTGTAGTTAATGAGAAATACCATATACATGGACACCTTTTCTAGTAGAGTGCTTCCAATAAGTATTTAAATCCAAGTCCACTTAAGGAATTACTTTCATCTAGTTTCATATGAGATTTAAAGATGAATGGCTTTTGTTAGTTTGTCATAAATGGGGCATTTTTATCCATTAAAATTCTATGAAAGGTGTTGAAAATCCACAGTGATGCAAAGTTTCATGCTACCCATTTTCTCTTACAACTTTTTCTCGTGTAGCTTCTCTTCTAAACATATTCCACATCTGTATGCAGCATATTTTGGTTAATTTTCTACCTCAGCTTCTTATGGTTTACCAACTATACTAAGTTGTCCAAAAACCCCTGTAAACTAATACGTGTTATTGTTCTATACCCAAAGTTTTATTTAAGACAAACTATGATAATTATTAAAATGAATAGTAGATAAAATTGGCTTGAATGAAAAATACCATATATTAGTATTTGAAGCTTACAGCATCATATTTTTTGGCTTTCCTCTCATATGTTCTCATGGCATTTTTAGGCTTCCTTTATTCGTTTTTCCTTTACATTGTCAATGGTTCTTTTTATCTTTCAGTTAAAATGAAAACCTTGAATCTACTTATAGTATATTCTAAGAATTCATGGAGAGACATTTATATTTATTAAATGACCTTCTTCCTAAGTCCCAGATATTCCATGGGTTTAAGGTATTAGGTCAGAAATAAATACATGTTTCTAAGCCTTTAGCCTTCCACTAGGTATAAAAATAACTTATATTTTAATAAATTACAGTAAAAATTGCTAATTTAAATGAGGAAGCAATGTTTCTCTGGTCAGCTCCTTGAAAATTGATTTTTAAACCTATTTTGGCTATTGTTGTTTAGTCGCTAAGTCATGTCCGACTCTTTACAACCCCATGGACTATAGCCTGCCAGGCTCCTCTGTCCATGGGATTTCCTAGGCAAGAATATTGATGTGGGATGTCATTTCCTTCTCCAGGGGGTCTTCCCAACACAGGGAACGAACCCGGGTCTCCTGCAGTGGCAGGTGGATTCTTTACTACTAAGCCACCAGGAAGCCGTTTAAATCTACCAATAAAGTATTTTAGAGTTAATCTTATAACATATGAAAAGCAAGTAGAGAGCAGAGGTATTCATGAATCAGGTACTTCAGACTAAATAAAACCAAGTGAGATAAACCATTTTGGAAGAGAAGGTTTTCATGCCTAAATTATGTGTCTTCGTGTGTGGATAGTGCTCAGTTGTATCCGACTCTTTGCGATTCCATAGACTCTCCAGGCTCTGCTGTCCATGGACGTTTCCAGCAAGAATACTGGAGTGGGTTGCCAGGGAATCTTCCTAACCCAGGGGTTAAACTTGCATCTCTTGTGTCTCCTGCGTTGGCAGGCAGATTCTTCACCACTGCACCACCTGGGCTTCAGTAAATTATAGTCTAATCTATATTAAACTATATGACCTGATTAATCCCTCAACTGTTTACTCCTCTCTGTTAAATATAATTTCCCCAAATATTCTAATATACCTAAGAAGTAGCCAGAATTTTATCCTGAAATTGCTTTCCTTGTTCCAAGAAGATGACTTAATACTTTTTCCCCAAGTTTCTCTTTCATTAGGAAAGCCCCATCTACTGGTTCACATGGTGAAGTGCAATAATTATTTGAACTTCAGGTTCGTGAAAGGCTGGCCCTTATATCCTTTTCTTCCTGCCTTTTAGTTATTTTAGAAGCATAGATATGGAGGTATGTCAGATGGTATTTTCACCCTAGAATCACAGATTGATAACCGTTTAGCAGAGTCATCTTGAAGACATTATCCCACAAATATGGTCATGAGATACTAGTCCCAATAGAGATCACTGATATTTGATTCTTTTGTATATCCTATATTAGTTTTACTTGCCATTCTTTTACATCATAGGGAGCTTCCATTCTGAGAATGCTTGAAAACTGGATAACGCCAGAGAAATTTCAAATAGGATGTCAGGTATGATTTATTACTTTTAATACTATTAAAAAACTACACTGGTATGTGGCTGATGAATGTTAAGATATGTGATTAATTAAGGACAATTCCCCTTTTACTTTTACTTTCCTTGTTCAGGAATAGATAATATTGTAAACAAAAAAAAGTGATTTCACATACAGTCTGTTACCTACCTTGGGTCTGTAACTGTCACTTAGCCAAAGTTTCACAGAGAAGTTAAACAGATTACTTCTTTATTTTTGATATCCTTTACAGGGCTACGGCTTGGAAAATGTCCTTTCCCTTCCTAAGATATTAGTAGTAGAAACACTTTGTTTCATTTTGTGCTTACCAGTAACAACTGAGAGACTATTATCAAGAGATCTAGGTCATCATGAACTTTTGACTAGAATGACTATACTGTGATTATTCAAAGTGAAGAAGAAAATGTCAGTATAGAATATTCAAAAGCACTAATCTAGGTAGAATTAGTTACTTTTAGTATACTATAAGCTGCAATCCTCTCACTCAGAAGCAGCAAGGAACTAATTTAAAAAACAGTAACAACAGGGATGAGAACCACACAACTGATCCAGGACTCAGAAGTCTCTTCACTGTAATCTCAGGCAAATCTCTTCTCCTCTCTAGACACCAGTTTCCTTCACCCCCAAAATGTGAGGGTCACATTAAATAGTATTTAACGTTCCTTTCAGTCCCAAGATTGCATGTTTCCCAGTACAAGACAACTGTGACTATACAAAGAAGTTCCTCTAAATTAATTTTAAGAAGACACTATTCACTAAAAATCATCATTAACAGGTAGCTACGATTATAATCATTACCGTTTCAAGTATCCAATTATTTTACTAAGAAAGAAAGATCTATACAAAACTCTGGAACGAAATTTGGTAAAATGTGCCTTCCATTTCTTCTCCCGTCCTTTGCCTGCCCTCCAGTGGCAGTGCTAAAGAAGAAACACGGAGGCAGCGTTTCAAACTATTTTCAACCCTCTCCCAGGTATCTTGGAGCAGCCCTGCTAATATTGTTTTATCTCTCCATGGCTACAAAAAGGAATTTAGAAGATAACATGACTTACGAATAGCACGCCTTGAAAGTTAAAGCAACTTAGAGTGAAAATGATATGTGCAAAGTCAGCCACTGGTTTACTTTCTTTGAAGAGTCAAAGACCACTTAAGAAGGCTCTGTTTCCATCAAAGACATCCATATTTTAAGCAGGACAATTCTAGAGCATAACAGAGAAGTGATTACAGTAGGAATTTTGGAAGGTTTCCTGGAGAACCACAAGTAGTGCCCAATTATGAGATTAGAAGACTAGGAATTTTCTTTAGGGATATCACAGTATCCCTGAAAACTCATATGCAGAGAGGTTTGGGGACCAGAACTGACAAAATGGGGAACCTTCTAGTTAAAAATATTTTGTATCTGTATTGTAAAAATATTTGAAAAATGAAGGCTTACACTTTAAAGTGAGTAATTTCCCCAATTTATCTATTATCATCATCATCATGATTATTATTCCAAAGACTATATATTCATTTCTTTAGAACAAAAATCTGCAAACTACTACTACAGCTTGTGGGCCAAATCCAGTCCACCACCCATTTTTGTAACGTCTGCAAATGAAAATCATTTCTACATTTTTAAATGGCTGGAAAAAATCAAAAGAAGCAAATTTCATGACATGTGAACATTGCATGGAATTCAAATATCACTGCATAAATAATGCTTCACTGGAAGACAGCCATGATTACTCACTTACATATTATCTTGGCTGCTTTGGGGCTATGGAGGCAGAGTTGAGTAGTTGTGACAGAGACTTATATGCCTCACAACACTTAAAATCTTTACAGCTTTTTATGGAAGAAGTTTGCTGAGAGCCCTGGCTTAGAGCCCAGCTTACCAGTTTTTATCTTTGCATATCACTTAAACCACTCATGAGTGATGGGGCCATCTAGTGTCTGAGATGAGAAAACACTACTGATGTAAATAAAGGTAAGGGATACAGCTGGTAGTGGACAGTTTAACACTAATAAGTGAACTTCATAGAATCATGAGTCTTTTTTCCCTAGCAGATCAAAAATGTTACAGTCTGCTGACTGCTGAACACTTGACTGTCTTCAAGTACCTTGCATTGTACATCCTGAAAAAATTAAACTTTACCTCTCCTCTTCACAATTCCATTAGACTAAAAAAAAAATTATCTCATTAATAATAAAAGGTATTTCTTATACTTTACAAATAAATCATTATTTGTACAGTGTTTTTATAGGTTATGAAATGTTTTACATACAGAATGTCATTTGATTTTCATTCTTGCTATATTATACTTGCTATATTATACATTAGAATGAGATTGTTGAAAGGTTCATGTTGTGAAAGTATAGAAAAAGCAAACATTGACTTCTGAAATATTTATCTTTCACATGCAGAATTACTTGAAAAAATACCAATTTCAGAATGCCAAAACTTCAGATTTCTGGGCAGCACTTGAAGAGGTAATGAGAAGTATATCCTCAAAAATTTCTTTGATTAACAAATGATTTGTCAATCATTTCTTTATCTGATTATTCTATCCTTTTATTTCCCCTTATTTGTTGATTGATTATTCTCTCTCTTTTTTTTTTAATCTCAGGCAAGTAATCTCCCAGTGAAGGAAGTAATGGACACCTGGACCAATCAGATGGGTTACCCTGTACTTAATGTGGACAATATGAAGAACATCACACAGAAACGCTTTCTGTTGGACTCGAGAGCTAATTCTTCTGAGCCACATTCAGCTTTTGGGTAAGACTCTATAATGTACTTCAGGGGAAGCAGAAATTTGATGGAAATACTGGCAATTCATTTAGAATTTGTTCTTCGGTACCTGATTTATAAGCACAGTGTCTTTATGGAAATAAAGACATTTAGAAATAGCTCAGTCATCTCTGGGTTCAAAATGGTGGATTGAGCATGTGCAAGTAAGTCTTATTCTTCCCGGAAGTGACTGAATAAGGAAATAGAAGTACTAAAAGAAATAAACTCAGAGAAGTAAAGAAAACAGAGAGGAACGCTGAAGTTCCTAGATGGGAGGGAAGGAGGGAGGGATATAGACAGAAAACAAACTGAGAAGGTGCAGCCAGATGAAAAGAGACTTGAGCAGAGGTGGAAGCTGATTTCCCCTACCCTAGATGGGCCTGGGCTCAATGTCAGCACTCAGAGTGGATGGCAGGAGTGAGAAGTGAGGTTGAAAGTAGGGTAGTTAATTTGAAGTCTGCACTCCGGACCACTGCATTAGCCAGACCCCTCTCCCTCCACTTTCCCTTCACTGACTGCCATTCTTTCCTCTGCACAGAGCTCTCAAAAGTCTGGCAATGACCCAGCAAAACCCAGAGGGCTTTTTTTCCCCCTGAACAAATTGACTAAAACAGTGGAGGAAAGCTAAGAATTTCCATTTGGTTGGTACACTCAGAGTAAAGCTTTCCTCCTTGTGGCATTTGTAGGATGAATGGGCTGGAGCTGCCAGCTCCACTCATACATACACAGAGCCTCTAGTCAGACTTCCTGTTCAGCAAAGAAGTCTGTCTCAAAAATATACCTCTCTTCTCAACAGTAGACGGGTTACATACAAGACACCAAGAATAATTAATTTAGTCCTTCTTTCTTAAACATGAATGAACATCAAAGATAACAAGATGCATGAAAAAAATCTAAAAAACATAAAAGTCAAAATCTCACATGAACAAACAATAAACCCATCTCAATAAGAGACATAATTGAAATAAAAAATTTATGAAATATATTGAGATCAAAGCTCTTATACACATTAACTAAGAGCAGATTGTTTTTGAAAGGACAAACTAAAAATATAAAAGAGCTATGAAAGATTAAAATTTCAGTTGTCAAAGAAATTAATAGACCAATTGGAAATAAATTTGGAGAATTCTCTAAAAGTACAGGACAAGCATATACAGAACTGGCAAATGTGAAAGAGAAGATAAATATGAAAAAAACCTAGCACCAACTAATAGAAGTCTCTCAAAAAAGGAAAACAGAGAAACGTAATGGGCATATTATGTCAAAGAAATAATAAAAGACAAAGGATTCTGATTAAACAGTCCCATTGAGTACATAGTACAAAATAATAAAAACCAAAACATACTTAGCTACAGCCTCATGAAATTCAGAGAATAAGGGTATACGAGTTACTGTGACATTAGAATTCTTCACAACAACTCTGAACACAAGAAGTAAATAAAGCAGACATTTAAAATGTAGATGCAAAAAATATTTTCAACCTCTGATTCTCTACCCAGTCCTTAAACCGAAAGTAACAGCATAGTGAAGACATTTTCTGACATGCAGCCCCAGAAAATGCTTTCCACACAGCACTTAGAAAGTTCCTAAGGCTACACTCTAGGTGAACTGGAGCAGGGAGAGAAAAAATATGAATATATAAAAAAAGAGAAAGACACAGGATCCAGGAAACTGTGTGTCTGTTCTAGGAGATCCATGAAAGGAAATACAGATCAGTACCCATCCAGCGGTGTGTGTCTGTTCTAGGAGATCCATGAAAGGAAATATAGATCAGTACCCATCCAGCGGGCTCACGGTGCTGGAAGGGCAGGAGGGTTGGAGCTGCGTTAGGTGATCTGCAGGAAAAAAGACAGTATGATTGGGAGGATGGCAAAATTGAGGAGCTGGCAAAGGCCTATCAGTTTGGTCAACTGTAAAGAAGAAAAATTAGAAAAAAGAAATCAAGGCCATAGGTAAAAATTGTGATCCCAAAAAAAAAAGAAGCAGCAGGTAGAGTGATTTTATGCCACTGATAAAGTATAAGGAAAAGGAGTCTCCTGCACTGGCAGGTAGATTCCTTACCACTGAGCTACCAGGGAAACCGACAAAGGAGTCTATTTTACCCTTGGTGTTAGGGGAAATTTTAACTTAAGTGACTCGAAGGCCATGAAATCAAGCCACAGAAAAGGAAATATAACTCCAACACACTTCTTGGCCAACAATAGGTATACAGCATAACTCCATATATGTTATTTATTGTCTTTTAGTTTTTATTATCAACCAATGGATAATATGTTAAAATTTTGTTCTGGTGGCAGGTTAGATTGTACATATAAACAGCTTTAACACTGTAACAAGAAAAAAAAAATAGTTGACAGAAGAAAGGAGGTGGAAAAGGAAGAAAAGGTAGAAGAATGTTGGGATACTGATTCAGTGGTGGAATGAAGCTGGTTTTAATCCCAACTCAGAGATGTCATTCCAGTAGCCTGAAATTGGTCATGATGTGAGTTAACAGAAATCAGCAAATAACACATTCTACCTTCCACTCCACCCTGAGAACCAGTTATTGAGCATTTACCAGCATTGCACAAGAGAAGCGTATTCTACAGTTAGGAGAGAGTAGCAATACTAAGGAGAAGGCAATGGCACCCCACTCTAGTACTCTTGCCTGGAAAATCCCATGGACGGAGGAGCCTGGAAGGCTGCAGTCCATGGGGTCACTGAGGGTTGGACACGATTGAGCGACTTCACTTCACTTTTCACTTTCATGCATTGGAGAAGGAAATGGCAACCCAATCCAGTGTGGGCTGCCATCTATTGGGTCACACAGAGTCGGACACGACTGAAGCAACTTAGCAGCAGCAGCAGCAGCAATACTAAAATTTATAAAACAAGAAATGGCATTATGAGTATATTATCTAAAGGAACAACTGTAACTTATACAAAGTCTAATAATAATAACAATAATTTTGCTTTATAAAATTTGACTGTTAAAGGGAGAATGAAAAAGACAGCAGTGAAAGTGAATTAAATCACCCTCTTGTGTGTGTGAGTTAATAAATACTACCTAAAAAATATAGAGGCATTTACAGTTACAGGACATCCAAAGAACTAAAACCAGAAGCATTTAAAAGGGGGTGCTTCTGAGAGAGGTGCTGGCCTGTGGGGAGAGTGGAGGAGACTTTTCAATAGCACTTTCCCTAGTTTTTGATTGAAGATGTCTTTATTTACAATGCATAAGTGAAATTCTCCTGAATATTTTAACAATTGCAAACTCAATCAATCAAATTATTTTGTATATTTCATTTACAAGAAACTTCTAAACAACACTACTTAGTGAAGTGAAAGTGAAAGTCCCTCAGTTGTGTCCGACTCTGCGATCCCATGGAGAATCCATGGAATTCTCCAGGCCAGAATTCTAGAGTGGGTAGGCTTTCCCTTCCTAGGTCTCCCAACCTAGGTCTCCTGCA
>SJYV01038002.1:809272-852485 GCA_006410875.1 Neotragus pygmaeus | reverse complement strand
AAAAAAAAAAAACCCCAGCAAAATCAGATTTTTCTAGACATTTAAACATGACTACTGAGTTAAGATATTCTAAGACTTTCAGTTAAAATTACAAATCCAATATGTCATTCCCTCTAATTTGCCAGGTTTCTTAAGAAACATCTCAACTATTGTGAAAGCTGACAAAATATGTGCCACATAGCCAGTGGTTTCCAAACTTATCACCCTTGTATGACAACAACTTTTACAGAAGAGTTAATACTATAGCCATTGCTGTATAGTTAGTTATTTTTGTAGACATTAATGGAGTGCCAACTGCTCCCAACTGAAGAGAACAAAACCACAACTGCAGGATCGCCCAGCCACTGGGGCTGGTCACAGGAACCTGGGTGTGCCGCTTTGGGGATATCATCTCAGAACCCCCCTACCCAACTGAACCCCCTCCTAGAGAGGATTCTGGCTAAATAAAATCCATACACTAAATTCTCTGGACACCATTCCAATTTCGTCCATGCTGATTTTAACTGTCTTTTAGCTTAACACTTGCTTTGGGTGGAGACAATTTTGTACCCACCACACTCCAGGTGGCTTCTAATCTCCACTGCCTGATTTCTATTGTAGAGACCCTTCACCTTCTTCCTCTCATTTTAAATAGTCTCACTGACCTTATCTTACAGTCACATATATAAAGCATCACAAGATCACTTATTCAATAGCAATTAGGATAATATGAGGAAGGGGAATTACAGGGTGTAACGAAAGTGTCTCAGGAAGTGTTTAATAACTGTAGGCTGGTTCTTTTATAGTTAGTTGTGTGTTCCAGCAAATTATAAATAGATTGGCCCATTTTAATACTGCTAGAGCCTCAGGATATTAAAATTTTAGAAACATTTCTCTCTCGCAAAACAAGCTTGCATTTGGAACTTTCACAGTAATTATTCTCTCCTGCCATACGTGTCCACTGATACACTGAGCCTGAGGCAGGAGGTGTGGTGGAGTAGAGAAGGCTACAGAAGACTTTCTGTCTTGAGGAAGTGATTCTTAAACTGAGTAAAAATTGGTGTTGAGGGTGACTGTCAGCGTTGTCAAAATAGAAAACACGTATGAAGGCTCTAACATTGAAAAGGAGCATTTTACATATGACATGCGATACTGATCGGGTGTTGACTAAGTGGCTGCCACAATTTTAAGTACTTTAATGGAGAAATTTAGGCAGAACATGATTAAATAGCTTATTCAAGGTTGCACAGAGTGTAAGTGATGGATCCTCAATTTGAATGCAGGCAGTCTGGCTCCAAGAACTGGGTGACAAAGAGGCCCTGGGAAGAGTGTGGGTGGAGATAAAGCTGGAGAGGAAGGCGGGGGCCAGGCGTGCAGACCACGTTAAAGATTCTGAACAAAAGAGTGTGCAAATTTAAGGAAGTTAAGGCAAGAACAGGCAGGATCACGTTTACATTTTTCAAAGTTCCTTCTTGTGTACCATGGAGAACAGATCACGTGGGGCCAGTGTGGATTCAGGGAGACCTGGTAGGATGATATCATAGTGGGTGACCTCTGTGAGAGATGATGGAGTTGCTGGGGCCTGCACCAGGAGAGGGGCTAGGGCTGGGGGCATGTGGCAGATGTTCCAAAGATTGACTTGAGCTAAGATTTCCAGTTAAAGAATAAACAGTGTACAGGGAATCCAATCGGATGAATTTGCAAGGAACAATGTCCTTTTAGAACATTGTTTTCATCTTGTTTATAGGGGTCATAGCCATATTTCTAGAGAACCGAAAAAGCTGTATAGACCCACTTTATGATACATATTCCATGCAGTAGGGAACAGAATCTGTTTCCTGGCTTCCAGTTCAGGACTTTGGGAATTAAGTCATATGAATAGCACCTCAGGTGTTTCTAAAAATTCAAACTGCCAAAAACTTTCTAAGGCATGGAGGATGAAGAACACTCAGAATTATTAAATAAGCTACTTCCAATAAACTGGTAGGCATTTGAACCGGAGAAGCCAGTGGTGGTCACCTTGCTGAAACCTGTTACCAGCCTCTCCCTGGCCCCACCCCCCGCAAGCCTCAGACACTCAGCTCTCCCACAGTAAAGGAAATTCAGAGAAACTGGATATCTTGCTGGAGTGCAGGTTCTGAAAATTAATAGTTCACGCCAAAATAGAGGGAAATTTGAATTTTTAGGCCCAATGAAATCGGTCAGGGGGTGTCTGTATATCCTTTATTTTGGAGAGGAAAGATTATGATAGAGAAGACTTTGTTTTCATCCTTTCCTCTTCATAATATGTGAATGATTTGATACTTAGATCTCACCTGTTATCAGCTGACAGTTCAATTACATAAACCTACATAATTTATGTGATCATTCTATTAACCATAAATTTTTTTTTTACAGTTACTGTTTATGTTCTACAAGATCAGATTGGCTATCTTTAATACTGCTATTTAATAGTCTTTACACATATAAAATTTTTAAAATATATTTCTTTCTTGAGAAACAAGTTTCCACTGGGAAAGTTTCATAGTAGTTGTTCCTTTCTCTCACTCACATCCACTGATTTGTTAAGTCAAAGACAGCCAATGGTGTTTTTAAACCTGTGGAATTGGATTTTTTAAAACTACTCCTGCATTATGGACCCTCTCCAAACAACAAACAAAAAACGTTATTGCCAATGGAACTAAGCATATCAGCCAGTCTAAAATCACTTTTAAAGTTATAATAAATCTTTGTTTTTTTAATATAAATTTATTTATTTTAATTGGAGGTTAATTAATCTTTAAATTGCATTCAGGCTCATCTGTCCATGGGGATTCTCCAGGCAAGAATACTGGAGTGGGTTGCCATGCCCTCTTCCAGGGGATCCTCCCAACCCAGGGATCGAACTGAGGTCTCCCACATTGCAGGCAGATTCTTTACTGTCTGAGCCACCAGGGAAGTCCCATCAAGATTTAGAACATGGAACTATACTAACATTTATACTTTTCTTTAAATTTTTTGGTCTGAACCTTGAGATACTTTAAAAAAAATGTTAGATTTAATAGATGTATGATTTTTACTGATCATTTTTCATAAAATCAATCTATTTGTTCCCTTTTTTAAAAAAGTTACAAATTATATATGCATAAGAAAATAAACCTAGAAAACACAGGCTCTACTTCTAAGAACATTTCTTAAAAATCTATAGTGACTCTTGAACTAATGAGAGAAAAAAGACATTATATAAAAAGTTGTCATTCCTTATTTTTCAATTTGATTTAAAAGCTAGATCATAATATATGCCTAATACTCCCAGAAAGGAATCTNTTAAAAATCTATAGTGACTCTTGAACTAATGAGAGAAAAAAGACATTATATAAAAAGTTGTCATTCCTTATTTTTCAATTTGATTTAAAAGCTAGATCATAATATATGCCTAATACTCCCAGAAAGGAATCTTTTTTTCCTCCAATCCTAGTATTCACTTGCTCTCTGTTCAGATATATTCCTGTCTGATAGACAACATTAAGTCATACTATAAACTAAGTGACCTCTGCCCTTTTCTCACTGCTTAAATCCAGCATTAGGGAATTCTTACTGATCAGAAGCTTTTTATAACCTAAATGGCTCACAAGTGTGTAAGTTATTGTTTTAACACTATGGCCTCAATCCATCTCTTAGAAATGGGTGAGTTTCACATCTCCATCAGAGGGAGTTCTCTATGGGACAGGTTTACATGTCTTTGGCAGTCTAGTCAATGTAAACAGGTGGAAGAATGCAAGTAGGTATATTAGGGCAAAATTAGTTTCCTTATTTTGAAAATTAGATTGGCCATATTGATACTGCCAGAAACTGTTACATTGTTTTACATATTTCTGGGGAGAAATACTTTTTCTTTTTACTTATTTTTTAATTGGAGGAAAATTGCTTTATGATGTTGTGTTGGTTTCTGCCATAGAACAAAGTGAATCCGTTATAATTTTATATATATATATATATACACACATATATGGGCTTCCCAGGTGGCCTAGATAGTAAAGAATCCGCCTGCAATGTGGGGTACCTCAGTTCAATCCCTGGGTTGGGTTGGGTTGGGAAGGTCCCCTGGAGGAGGGCATGGCAACCCACTCCAGTATTCTTACCTGGAGAATCCCCATGGACAGAGGAGCNTGGCCTAGATAGTAAAGAATCCGCCTGCAATGTGGGGTACCTCAGTTCAATCCCTGGGTTGGGTTGGGTTGGGAAGGTCCCCTGGAGGAGGGCATGGCAACCCACTCCAGTATTCTTACCTGGAGAATCCCCATGGACAGAGGAGCCTGGTGGGCTACCTGGGGTCGCTAAGAGTCAGACACGACTGAGCAATTAAGCACATACACACATATGTATATTCCCTGTTAGATATTTAAAAAGTGAATTATACCTTTAAAAATATACTCTTGAAGTTTAGATAACATATAAGAAACTCTATCATTTCATTTACGTAATTTCTATTTCTTGATATTTTGTACTCTCAAATCTATTGTTTTACTCAGATTATATTAGATCCTACAAGTGGTTCCAAAACCATAAAATTATATAGCCTCAACCCTCTAAGCTTTTTTGTCTTATGATGCTCTTACAGACCTCAGAGTAATATTTTTTTACATGACCTTAGTAATATGCTTACTCTCAGGCACAGCCTAGTCCCAAACATCATGTCTTAGAGGGGACAGTGGACGTGTAAAATCCTAACTGTATACATAGGTTATCCAGACACTGCAGAATCAATTGTTTCAGTTGGGTTGGCAAGGGGGAAAGCCGAGGAGAATGAAATGTTAGTCTACATAGCAACACCAAATCAGCAGAGCAGTGAGAGTGAAATCTGTAGGTAGGATATGACTTTTAAAAAACGTTTCTTTGTCTATCTGTCAAGAAGTTATAAGGTATCCTTAGGTTCACTAAAATCAGACTGATCATTGAAGTGACAGTGACTCATAAGGAAATCTAGGAAAGGCTGGTGGGGGATTGGGCAGTGGGATATCAAACAGCAAAATACAACAGGCAGATGGTGTCCAAGGTAAGTACCCTGTAAGGAAGTTCTAGAGACTGCTTCAGCGTGGTCCTGCCAGATGGGGCAAAGAACACTCTCAGGCCCAGCTATCATTGGCTAAAGACTGCACCCAACGATGTACATTTTCAGGAATTTCTGGCTTTCCTTGGTCAGGCAGCCAGAGGGCAGTCCTCTGACAGACAGACCCGGTGCTGGCTGTTGGCAGGGGAAGCACACTGGAATCTACAACTGGAAGTACAAACATGACAAAGGCATTCAAGGGGATAAGGATGGACCACTGGCAATGTCTCCTATAAGATCCAAGACACAGTTTATGTATTGGTTCTGTGAAACTTAGAGCCGAAAATATTCAAATGCAAAAAAATCCTTCAAGAAAGCTAGTCAAAGCTCAACCTATAAAACATTTCACTAATTATAAAAGAAAGGATTACTTCTATCATGCAGATGACAAACACACATCTCTCTGAATTATATAAATTTTATTAGATCTTGAAAGGGAGAAATATCATTCCCGCATTCTCTGTTAGGGACTTGAATGACCACAGATCATTGGTCAACTTTGAGGCGAAACCTAAGCCCAAACTCAGATTCATCTTTTCTCTAGATCTCCTGTATTTTCCGACTGGTAAGGTATGATAATGAGAACAACCAAAAAGACACTTATGATCTCTTTTANGACCACAGATCATTGGTCAACTTTGAGGCGAAACCTAAGCCCAAACTCAGATTCATCTTTTCTCTAGATCTCCTGTATTTTCCGACTGGTAAGGTATGATAATGAGAACAACCAAAAAGACACTTATGATCTCTTTTAAGAGATTTCAAGAGTAAATATTAGGTATACATATTGTATCAAATACAAAGCTCATCTCCTCCCTTGGCTCCAGGAGAAAATACTAAGGAGCTAAAGAAAACACTAAAAATCCCTGAAACGTGCTTGCCCAGTGAGTTTCTTTGCAGCACACTGTTGCACATGATTCTAAATAGCAGATATTTAAAGAGCATGAGACATTTTAAGGGATGATGGTGGTAGTGTCATTTCAATGTAATTTCTAAAATGTTTTATTTCCTTCACAGCATTTTAAGATTGTCTTTTGAATTCTAATAATGCATTATGTTCCTTGATGGAAACTATGGCATACTAAAGTGCATACAAGTATGTATGTGAATGCTCAGTTTTCTTATATATATAATTATTATATTTATGCAATACTTCTATCCCAAAGTCTCAAGGCATTTTATTGAAATAATCTTCACCTGAGCTAATTTTCTGAAACAGGTTTCCAAATTTTAAAGATTTATATAAATTGAAAGCAATTACATAGCCTATCCTTACCATAAAAACAGTATAATGTATTAACTTTGTTAATTGTATACTATACACTAGATAATCACTTATGAGGACAATATGCTTGTTTATTGCCTTTTATGCTTGTCTAATGCTTTTATGCTTGTCTGTTTTTATTTTGGGAATGTTTTTATGTTTTAGTAATCAAAGTTAAATTTTTCTTTTTAAAAAACTAGTTACACATGGAATATTCCAGTTAAATGGACTGAAGATGATGAACAAAGGATTACATTATACAACAGGTCAGAAACAGGAGGTAAATATCATCAATTGATTTATTTTTTCCTTGAATTAATGTACTACATTAAATAAGTTTGTGTAAAGAAACAATAAAACTGGAACTTGTGATGTAAATTTCAGCTAAAAGAAATCTCTTAAATAATTAACTGATAAGCCGAAATCCTTATCTATAATAATGAGAATTTTTTGCCTTAAGTTCTTTGTAATGATTTACCATAACTGAAACAATAATAAATACTTACATTCAAAGAGAAGGGTCATACACCCAGCCACTAGAAGATCCGTATTATCAGTTTTCTTCTTTCCTTTCCTCTCTTCCCTCTTTTTTCTTTCCCTCTTCCTTTCTTTTTATAAATATCAAATGTCACTGAATTTCTTAAAATGTTATGTGACAAGCCTGACTTTTAAAATACTGCCATTAAATCAAACCTAATGTTTTTCTCAAATCAGCATGACACTAGACTTTTTAATGACACTAAATCACTTTTTCTAAGCTGTAAGTTGTCGCCAGTAGCTCAAGGGACTATCTATATCTATATCCATTCATCTACCCATCCATCCATCCACCTCCCTAAGTGAACACATTGGCCCTTGCCTGTGTTAAAGTTCAGCTGTGACTGTTCCACCCACTTAAGTCAACTAGAAATATATTTCTGTATGAAAACAATACCTTATCACATGTTTTCTACTACAGATCGTGGAAAAAATAATTTAAAAAGGCAAGTTTTAGCAACTATCCAAGAAGATTCCTGCTTTCTATACTTCTGCTATTGTGCTTGTTTTGTGTTTCAAAGTCACTTCTTATCTGAAACAAAATGAGACTCTTCTTCATCCCATCCCATAAGGACTTGGTTTCCAAATAGCATTTGGCATGGACTTTCACCCATTGCTTCTCAAGAATAAAAGCAGATCATCTATCCTCTATTTACACATGCCTATTTGCTCCTGTAAAATATTCTAAAATAGTAATTCATTTCCTCTGGCAAGTAAATTTTTACCCTATTTCCAGTAGATTAAAAAAATAGCTTTATTGAGATACAATTTACATATTACAAAATCCCCCCATTTAAAGTGTGCAATCCAGTTTTTATTACATTCACAGATATGTGTAACCATCACCACAGTCAATTTTACAGCATTTCAGTCACCTTAAAAAGAAATTCCACACCCTTTAGCTATCAACTCCTCTATTCTCCTGATCCCTGCCCTAAGCAACAACTAACCTATTTTTTTATCTTCATAGATTTGGCTATTTTGGACATTTCATATAAATGGAATGATATCTATAGCATTTTGTGAGTGGCTCTTTCACTTAGCTTGTTTTCAAATTCATGTATGTCATAGCATGTATCAGTACTTCATTCCTTTTTATTGCCAAGTTATATTCATATCATATTGATATACCACCTTTTGTTTATCTGTTCATCAGTTGATGAACATATGGTTTGTTTCTGTCTTTTGGCTATTATGAATAATATTTCTATAAACATTTGTGTACAAGTTTCTACGTGGCTCCTATAAGGTTCTTTCAGCTTTGTTTCTTTTTTTATTATAAATTATTTGTGATTTAAAAAATAATTTTATTTATTTGCGTGTTTGGCTGTGCTGGGTCTTCACTACTGCAAGGCTTTTCTCTGGTTGCGTTAAGCAGGGCTGCTCTCAGGCTGCAGTGTGTGGGCTTCTCACTGTGGTGGCTTCTCCTACTGCAAAGCAGGGGTTCTAGGGCTCACGGCTTTGATAGTTTTGGCTCTCTAGCTCTAGAGCACAGGCTCAACAGTTGTGGCCCACAGCCTTTGTTACTCCATGGCACGTGGGATTTTCTCCAGATCACAGATCCAACCTGTGTCTACTGCATTGGCAGGTGGATGCTTTACACTAAGCCACCAGGGAAGCCCTATTTTGTGATTTTTAGATTTTACTATAAACTCTACTAGCTTTGCTATTGTCAAGGTAAGACCTTTTACTGTTGCCTTTACAACAAAAACTTTCTCTTGGTCATTTATAATAACTTTAAATGATGGAGTCAGCAGTATCTCCTAAATTCTTCTAGAATACCCAGATCAGTGTTTTATGTAGGATAATTTTGTTTGCATACCAAGATCTTTTCTGACCTTTTTATTACTTAAGCCAAAGGAAAATGGAGACAGAAAAAAATACAGTAAAAAAAAAAATGTTCGATAGCATTGATAAACATAATGAGGCTAGGATTCCCTTGGGAAATTTTCAGTGGATTTGGCTGAAATATTACTAAATATTTTCATTGGTCACCACTGGTTAACTGAAGATAGGAGGAACATCTGGGAATCTTCTTGATTTGATGTTTACAAAACTAAAGCATGGATAATTTATTTTCACTAATACAGTCTCTCCAGAATTTTCATAAACTGAGGTTTTCATAAACATAAAATTTCCAGGTAACTAAAGTTTATTCTAGTGGTCCAAAAAATAGATTTCAGGAGTTAATAATAAACATTTTTCTTATGTGTATTATGTCCTTATTAGACACAATGTTTTAATAATGAACTTAGTCCTTAATTAATTAAAATATTAATTCTTTCAAACAAGTATTTACTGAGCACTAACTAATGGGCCAGACACAGGGGTAGATATAGAGATAATGCTGAGGGAAAAATCCCCACAATTCTTACTTTGTAGCACTTACTGTCTAGGGAGGGTGTGGACAAGTCAGCAGACAAATATAACACCATGTCATAAGGGCCTGGTGTGGTAAGAGCAAAAGGGGCTCACAGAAGAAATACAAGTGGAGATCTGGAAGCTGAGAAAAGTTAGTAAAGAAAGGGACATCTGTATGAGGGTTAGGGGGACTACAGGTAGAGAATATGTGGATAATAGGATCGACTGTGTATAGACTCTAACAGTGCTATGGACAGAAAATGTTAGTATCAAAGGGAGAGAGCAAAGGGCTCGCAGGGCAACCTTGATCCCTCTGTCACTCGATTTGAGACATTTCTTTTGCTGTAACTACTGACTTTTATCTGTCCCTCCCCTCCCTGTAGAATATTCCTTCAGAATGAAGCTTATTTTTTGTTGTCGTGGGGTTGTTCCATATCTCCAGCAGATACCTAGTAATTGCTAACTGAAGAAATGAATGAAGTGGCTCTAATGTCCACAGAGCTTTGATGACAAATCTATCTTTATCTGCAACTTCGGAATCATGACTGGTCATTTAGCCAGAAGCAAATTAGACAACCCTTCCTACTTCAAAGTGCCTGCTCCATTTTTAGGCTATGCAATAAGTTCCTGTTTCCTGTTTAGGGACATCTTCAACTCCCAGCTCAGAGCGCAGATGACAACACGTCCTGAGGGTACTGAATGGGCAACCAGCTCAGGTTACCAGCCCCACCTCCTTCTTCTTGGTGTCTTTGGTGATTCATCAGCTAGAAATTTCCCAGGCAATAGTGGGGCTTCCCCTAAGGTCTTTTATTCACATTTGTGTTGTGCACAATATTTTAAAGATGAAAACAATTAAACACGTACTTTTTAACAAAAGAAGAGGATCTCCATCTCAGGGCCTTCTCTGGCAATTCTAACCTACCCTGAATAATCTCTCCTCTTATTGCTGAGAGCATATTTTATGCTATTAGTTTCATCAATCCTTAGATTTTAAGCAACATCATCATTAAGGTTCATATTCTATGTCTTTTCTTTTTATGTAAATTATAAGCCCTTTGCAGATACACACTGCATTGCATACTCCCTGTCTCCTGTTCACCCTATTCCCTCAAGGCACTGTGTACATCTTAAGATGTACTAAGAATTCAGCAAGTCCTTTCTTAATTAAGGCTTGTTTGCCTGAAAACTGCTGTGCTTCTAGAGGTTGCCTATGTATAGTGAATGCCTCTATCTTTAGCATCAGCTACTATACTTATAGTCTATTGTCAACACATCTACATTTAGTAGTATAGCACCTTTTTGTTTTTAATCTGCTGCTTTCCAACATTTAGAAGACTTATAGATTAGCATATGATATCAGACAACCAATCTTGCTAAAACGTATTTAAAAATACGGATTCATGAGCATATAGGGTCTAAAAGACAGTTCTAGGGCATAGGATGTAGAATAGACTTTGTGATGACTGTTTTCACAACTCTTTCAGATTATGGATGATTTAGATAACCAAATTCTATCATATAAATATTCCTAAAATTTTGTGGTAGTTATATTTAAATATTTCATATCAAAATAATGATGGACATATATTTTTCTAATTTAATGACAGAGAGAGAAAGAAAACAAAAAGAAAAGAAATCCATAATCATTCATTATGGATTCAGTTTTGCAGATTCAGAAGCTCAGTTTGTTTAATTCAGCACTGGTCAACAAAGTCTTCAAAGACTTATTCACATGAACCATACATATAAGAATGCTAATTTGTTAATTTACACAAATAAAAACATACTGGCTAACGTCAACTAGAATATTCACTTCAGCTAACTAGGTATCTCTTCCAGGAAGAAAGTTTTACTTAATTAGGGTGAAGGGAGAGCTAAGTTACATCAATTACTTTAAANAGTTTATAGGCCTTCGAGGGAGGAGTTGAAGCTGACCAGTGACTTCAGAGTGCTATTCTGACACTCTGTCACAGATGTTCACAGCTATCCCTCCTCCCTCAAAGGGGCCACCACAAACATCTTATGTCTCTTTTTCCACGTAAAGTAAATCAGCCTTTGCCTGCTTGCTCCCACCCTACATGTCACAGCTACATCCCAGCGCCACCAGGAACCACCCATAGGCCCAGGCCCAGTCCTCATGTCCTGAGCAAGAAATATAATCACTGAGGCTGAGCAATAGGAAGCTCTGAATTATAGGTTTCGCCTGGCAGGGCTGTAAATCAGGAACCTAGAGAAGATGTTTAATTATGCCCTAGCAAGCCCCACTCTGTTTCTAAGCAACACGGCTCTGATCACTCCCACTGCCCTGTGGGGCTGCAGCCCCAAGTCTGGGCCACGTAGGGCACACCTCCACGGCAGGCCAGCGTCAGCAGACATCCACTAATCTACTCTCCAATCCAGCCTGTCCCTCAGAGCCTGGGATGGGGACAGAAGGCCCGGCCGGAGGCTGAAGGCCAGGGCCCGCAGTGGGGGCGGGGTGGGGATAGACGATGGCTGAATGACCCTCCCACGCCTGCCTCTGTGTGTGCGTCTGCATCGGTCTCTGTGGCATGAAGACCCTCCCGCTGCATGTGGAGCTGCGTCAGCAAAGGCGTGCCAGCCCCCAGCCTGCCCACCCCTGGGACGGCGTCAACTCCCTCCCAAGCGCTTCTGGGAGCAAACTAAGCAACTATCCTCCTGCCATTTTCAGCCTTGGCAAGCTTGGCTGTGAAGCGAAAGGGTTTCCTTCCTCAAATCTGGCTCTGAGGCAGGAGGGAGAGCTTTCTCCCCAAGGCCCCCAAAACCAAACAGGAACACGGCCCAGTCCAATGACCACCCTGCACGAGCCGGGCCTCGCCAACCCTGAAAACTGGGCCTCTGGACCTTGCTCATCTCCAGGCATCGGGCGGGGATCCTAGGCTCCCCTTAGCATCAGGGCCCTCACCTCCGTGTTTTCTCACCTCCCCAGGGTACTCCAGGACCAGTCGGAGTTCCAGGCCCAGCAGGACCAAAGGGAGAGAGAGTGAGTGCCCAGCGAGGTAGACCAGGGGCCCCTCTGCCTCTCCTCTGCCTCAGGCCCTCAGTCCTGGTTCCTGCGACCCACAGGGCCACCGCGTCAGCCCAGCCATCTCAGCCCCGATCTGTCCTCCTAGACTGAGCCAGCGCCTCATGTGATCCTGGTGATCCTTCCAGGATCCTCCTTCTCTGGTGACCCTCCCAGCCTGTGGGGGTGCAGCAGGCCTGGGGTGCTCTTTTTTTCTCCTGGCCGTGCCACTCAGCTTGTGGGTTCTTAGTTCTCCAACCAGGGATCGAACCCATGCCCTCTACGGTAGAAGCTCTGAGTCCTAACTACTGCCCCTGCCAGGGAGGTCCCAGGGGTGCTCATTTTGTAACTACAAGTGGACAGAGACGTGGAGAGCTTCCTCTCCTCCGTTTCTAGTCACGCGGCTTCGGTCGCAGGTGACTGGCGAGGCCCCAGACCCTGCTGTCACCAGCCATGCCTGAACTCTGCAGTGACTTAGGGAAGCAGCACGGAACATAGTGCCAGGTGGTGTTAGAAATCCCGGGGACGTCAAGAAGCCAGGAGACCTGTGCATCAGACTAGCTCTCGTGGGTCACTCTCCCCCAACCAGTGCGGTGCAGGGGTTGAGGGAGGAAAGCTCCCCACACCAGGTCCTCCCAACCAGGCCTGGTTTCCACACTCTCGGGGCCTGGCATCACTGGAGTGCTGGCACAGGCACTGGACCTCTGAGTGGGCATCTGCTGGGCTCTCCACCTGTAAGAGCCCACCCTGCTGACTCTGCCCACGGGAGAGGCTGTGTCTCTTTAGTTCTCAGACCACACAGCTGGGGGAGGGCTGGGTGGGGGAGGGAGCTTCTGAGAAGAGATGTGGACTTCCCCGAGCTCTGCAGCGACTTGGAGAGCCAGGGCGGCTGCTCTAAGGGGTGACACCTGCAGCTTCCGAGAGAAATCAGAGCTCTCTTTCTCNAGCAAACACTGGTCATATCAGAGCATAAATACTATTTGGAGTTCAGTTCAGTTCAATTGCTCAGTGTCCAACTCTTTGAGACCCCATGGACTGCAGTATGCCAGGCTTCCCTGTTCTTCACCAACTCCTGAAGCTTGCTCAAACTCATGTCCACTGAGTTAGTGACACCCTCCAACCATCTTATCCTCTGTTGACCCCTTCTCTTCCTGCCTCATTTTGAAGTCTTTGTTCCTTCAATGTTGAGCTTCCAAAATCTATATCCTAGAGCCTTATGTATATTCTAAATACTACTTTAGAAATCAAGTTAATTTGGTAAATCCACTGATGAAAAAACATTGATATAATCAGTTGAAATATGAAAGTAGAAGGCTTTACAAAAATAAATAAAATTGGGAGAATGAGTATGAAATGGACTACAAGATCAAAAATGCTATAATTGGATTTTAGTCTTATTGCAAGCCTTGACATTTGAAAATTGTTACTGACTCTCAAATCATTATTCTGCTTAGCAATCACCATATCCATCATTTAGAATATTGATTTTAAATAAACATAGTATTCTTTTAAATGTTTACATTTTTATATCCTTCCTAGGCTATCTCAGTGAATATTCTTTGTGTAATTAATCCATCATGATTAAGAATATATGGATTACCCCCAAAGGGCATGGACTTCTCTGTCTTTAAGTATTGTGTATTTTTTTAAAAATTTTTTATTGAGGGATTGACAAGCACAGAATTATTTCACCCATATGACAAGCTTCTGAAAGTAAGAAATAATAATAAGTCACAATATTTCTTTTTCAGCCCACACACTACAAAGACATGTTAAAGTTAGGCAATAAGAATAATAAGAATTAGAGTTTGGGGCTTTGGATCCAAATCAAACTTGACTCCTCAAACTAACATTTCTTTTCTTTTTGTCCTCTGGGTCTAATTTCTATGTGTTTACAGTATGTGCAAATATGTTTCTCATTAGTGTTTATTTACTACCATAGGAATCACTTTGGAATCTACTCTTAGTGGAAATGCTTTTCTCAAAATAAACCCTGATCATATTGGCTTTTATCGTGTAAATTATGAAGTGTCAACTTGGGAACGGATAGCTACCAATCTTTCCGTCAGCCACACGGTAAGAGCAGAAATGGTTGTGAATTGTTTTACTTTTGTTCTAAGAACAGCATCTTAATGATATTAATTTTTGAATATATTTTGCTTTAAGATTCATGTTTCCTACCTTTCTTTCTTTCTTTTCCCAGGACTTTTCTTCTGCTGATCGTGCAAGTTTTATTGATGATGCTTTTGCCTTGGCACGGTAGGTTTCAGAGTGAGATTCAATTATTTAAAATACTATGGATTTTGTCATAAATTTCTTTTAAAATGAATTACAACAAAGTTTGAGTATTACTTTATAGTTTAAAGTATCCAAAACCACTATTTACAACATTATTATTTTACATAGCTTTCTTCTTTAAAACTAATATGAGCCTTATAACCAAAATACTGATATCAGCCTTTAACAGACACAAAAATCTCACCTACCCTATTGACTTTAAGTGAAGTTTGACTAATCTGAGTTCTTGAGCTAATTAGGAGTGACACTTACAAATGTTCAAAAGCGCACCTTTATAATTTAATAAAAAGACAATGTGTTTCATGAACTCATCTCTGCGAGTCCAAACCCATTGTAAGATTTTATAGCTAGAGTTTTCAAATATTATTCAGGTCATTGGGGTAAGAAGAATGAGAGATTGTGCTCTAGGATTGATATAATTAAAGTGTCATTTCAGAAATTTGAATTTTTTCTCATGGCCTAAAGGTAGTTTCACTTAGGAAAAAACAACCTACACCTTGAAAAAAGAAAATAATCAACATAGATTGGGGTAATGTAAGGGTAGTAACCATAGCACCTTTGAGATTCTTTTTTCAGACAAGCCAACACTAGAAATTTGACCAGTATTTTTTGAATTTCTGGCACTTCTGTAGGAGCTAGGGGCACACCCAACTTGTTTTGCTGACTTTGTAGTAGCCTCATTTTAGACACAAGCAAAGTACTGACAATCAGATGCTAGTTACCCTTGTCTGAGTTGGGTGTCCCTTTTATGGGCCCCTATGTTTCCAGTGATATCAATTGTCATTGCTTATTAATTATCCATCTCACCCACCAAATTATAAGTTTCATGAAGGTAGGCACCTGGATCATGTTCCTCTTCATTTTATCCCCAGCTCCTAACTGTGCCTGGCCCCTAGTAGACGTTCATTAAATAGGAACTGAATATATGGCTGGAAGGATAGTATAATAGCGCTAAAGGCATGGGAAAACTATTTTACACGAACTCCCTAGATACTTCAAGTTAGAAACCCTTTGTGATATTTTTAAGGGAGGAATTTATAGGGAATTAAAAACAAGCTCTCGAACCAGGTTAAAATCCTGGCTCTGTATAACCTTGAGAGAGTTTCTTAACTTGTCTCTGCTTCAGTTAGTTTCCTTATTAGTAAAATGGATATGAACTTACAAGACTCTTGTGTGTGGAATGAGTGAGAGAATGTACACAAAGGACCCCAACCATTGTCCAGTCTTTAGGAAGCGCTCAATAGATCGTAGTGCTTGACCAAAAAAGGCACCCACCATTGATTAGCAGCAGCAAAGAAGCATTTGGTAGCTCAGTGGTGAAGAATCCATCTGTCAATGCAGGAGACATGGGTTTGATCACTGGGTCAGGAAGATCCCCTGGAGAAGGAAATGACAGCCCACTCCAGTATTCTTGCCTCAGAAATTTCATGGACAGAGGAGCTTGGCAGACTACATTCCCTGGGATTACACAAGAGTTGGACACAATTTAGCAACTAAACAAAAGAAGCATTTAGAAAAGCTCTTCTAAATTTGTAATCTAGACTCTATTGTAGGTAATAGAACGTGATTCTCTTTGGTGAACCTCTAAATTTAATCTCTTGGCTATGTAACAGATTATTTTCATTATGTTATGGTATGTCAATCCCTCATTTATAAATATTTATTGAGCACCTACTCTGTTCCTGGCACTATGTAGACTGGGAAAATTAAGTGGTGATATGGTGAAAGAAAATGATCCACCTTTAGGGAATTCCCTGGCAGTGCAGTGGTTAGAACTCTGCACTTTCACTGCTGAGGGCATGGGTTAAATCCCTGGTTCAGGAATTTAAAAATTGAAAGCTGCATGGTGTGGCCAAAAAGAAAAAAAAAAGAACACACCTTTTTTAAACATAATAGGACTATTAGATTTTTTTTTTTTTTTCAGGAAAACTCTCCTATGAATCCATTGTGATCTTTTCCAAAGCTTAGAATCTTGTCTGTAAAGATTATAAAAATATTATAATATCTTTACAGTTTAATTTCCATCATAACATAATGCAGACAGTTCTTTTGCTTTAAGAAGTGAAAGCCTCTTGAACAGCTTTTTCTGAGGAATGGGATACAAAGTGGATAACTCACACAACTGAANTCTGTAAAGATTATAAAAATATTATAATATCTTTACAGTTTAATTTCCATCATAACATAATGCAGACAGTTCTTTTGCTTTAAGAAGTGAAAGCCTCTTGAACAGCTTTTTCTGAGGAATGGGATACAAAGTGGATAACTCACACAACTGAACAATCTTCCTGCATTTGTTCAGCTGCTTGACCATAGCCCCATCAAATTTCGAAAAGCTTCAGAAAGGAAGAAAGTGAAACAAATTTGAAAGTCAAAAAGCATGTAGAATCACACAGCAACCAATTCAGAAAATACCTGAGTTGTCATCTGAAACATTGCCTGAGCTATTGAATTATCACCCAATTTCTGTCTGCAACACATGAGGAAAAGCAGACTCAGAAACAGACCCCTACCTGTATTAGTTAGAGTCTGTCCCAAATCACTCAAACTTCAGAGAAAAATAGAAATGCGTAAATAGGTAAGTGCATGAGGTAGGATTAGAATTTACACAGTTCTACTCTGATATTCAAAAAGAAATGAACTATTATGTTTCATTTAAAAGGACTGAGCTAAAAATAAATATATTCTTGATTTCCCTGCCCCCAAATGTGAGGAGCCAGGAGTCTTACTGCTCTCTAGCTGGGAACATTTGCTGAAGACAAGCAGTAAGAATTCACCCAGTCACTTTGAGTCCCCACGACAGGCTCAGCTCAACCATATGCCTTGCCTAGTTATACCCTCAAAGTTTTTAAGTTCATTTAAAGTTTCCCCCAGACCCCACTCAGGCTAGTTTCAGGTCAGCCACCTGCAATGAGAACAAGGTGCCTGATCTCCTCTCTGTTTTGCTACATGGAGCTCCTGCTTCTCACCATGTCGCCTCTGATTCTCCATTGCAAGGAGCACACAGAGGGCAGATGAGGGAAGATACTGACATGCTGTCTACTTCTGGTCCTCTCTGAACTCTGGACATGTTCAACACTGATACTTTCCCTTGTATGGTGCTTTCATGAAAACTTCCAAACCACATCTGCTGCTGCTGCTGCTGCTAAGTCGCTTCAGTCGTGTCTGACTCTGTGCGACCCCATAGATGGCAGNGACACCACCCTTATGGCAGAAAGCGAAAAGGAACTAAAGAGCCTCTTGATGAAAGTGAAAGAGGAGAGTGAAAATCCTGGCTTAAAGCTCAACATTCAAAAAACTAAGATCATGGCATCCAGTCCTATCACTTCATGGCAAATAGATGGGGAAACAATGGAAACAGTAAAAGAACTTATTTTCTTAGGTTCCAAGATCACTGCAGATGGTGACTGCAGCCAGGAAATTAAAGACGCTTGCTCCTTGGAAGAAAAGCTATGAACAACCTAGACAGCCTATTAAAAAGCAGAGACACTGTTTTGCTGACAAAGGTCTGTCTAGTCAATGCTATGATTTTTCCGGTAGTCATGTGTGGATGTGAGAGTTGGACTGTAAAGAAAGCTGAGTAGTGAAGAATTGAAGCGTTTGAACTGTAGCATTGGTGAAGACTCTTGAGAGTCCCTTGGATTTCAAGGAGATCAAACCAGTCAATCCTAAAGGAAATCAGTCCTGAATATTCATTGGGAAAACTGATGTTGAAGCTAAAACTCCAATACTTTGGCCACCTGATATGAAGAACTGACTCACTGGAAAAGAACCTGATGCTGGGAAAGATTGAAGGCAGGAGGAAAAGGGGATAACTGAGGATGAGATTGTTGGATGGCATTACCAACTTGATAGACATGAGTTTGAGCAAGCTCCAGGAGTTGGTGATGGATAGGGAATCCTGGCGTGCTGCAGTCCATGGGGTTGCAAAGAGTTGGACACAACTGATCCACTGAACTGACTGAAATTAATAATGGGAGGCAAGTGAAGTGACAAAAATAAAATGTCTAGATTTCTAGAAAAGATAAAATTTTCAGAAGAACAGTGAGTTCAGGTATGTGTGAGTGTGTGTATACATATACACACATTACTGAACCATAAGAAAGCTTAGGGCTTAGGCGAAAATGTTATTGAAAATGGTATATCATGGAATTTAAACTATTTTAGGAAAAAAGTGAAAGCAAAGGAAAAGCTGATGATCTGAAGAAAGTAGGGATAGAGATGCTCCATGGACCAGAAATCCAGATAAAGTCAAA
This sequence comes from Neotragus pygmaeus, assembly GCA_006410875.1. Taxonomy (NCBI): domain Eukaryota; kingdom Metazoa; phylum Chordata; class Mammalia; order Artiodactyla; family Bovidae; genus Neotragus; species Neotragus pygmaeus. Next base: position 833,679 of record SJYV01038002.1, on the reverse strand, counting down.
GAATGAGGGTAAATTATGTCGTGGAGCATACATAAATTAATAATTTTAGACGTAGAGTACTTATGGATGATCACAAAGTATGATGATGGAAATTGGTGGCTGGAGTAGAGTGGAGAAAATATCATTGGAAATGAGGAGGTCAAGAAACTAAGGAGTTAAGCTGTTTTATCTTCATCTAAGTGGGCCTTGAAGTCATGGCCTGGAGTAGAAAAGACAACTAGGAGTCAGATGCCAAAGTGTATCATAAATGAGATGAAGGGGAATAACCTGAAGAAGCAGAGGGTCTTAAAGAGTGAAGGAATAATGGTTTGTAATCCATAACAGGGAGCATTATCACACCAATTCCTTTTCTGACCTGGTGCTATGGAGGATACAGGAAAAGAAACATTCTCTAAATGAGTAGTCTTATTCCCTGTAAAGGGTAGTTCCAAAGGGCTAGGGGAAGGGTTTGAGAGTAACTCTAGACGGCCAAGTCAGAAACAAGGAGGTACACACATGCCAGGTGCAGTGTCATGCCTGAGTATTACATTTTGGATAATGACTGATGATATTAAGTAAAGGGAAAATTGTTTGCATTATATTTCTAAGAAAATAAGACAAAAGACATAATGGATTCAAATTCAGTGGTGTCTGTGATGAGTGATCCTTGGACCTAGTATACCAAAATTGTGGATAATCATTAGAACATTTCATCTCTTTCCATTGGGTACATTTTCTCTATATATTTCTTTTGCAAACTGATGATTCATTCCTTTACTAATTTCATGTTGGCATATTTCTCCCTATTACCAATCTGAAAGAGCCTCCCTCGTGCCTCAGTTGCTAAAGAATCCACCTGGGAGGGAGGATGACCTGGGTTCAATGAGGGAGACCTGGGTTCAATCCCTGGGTCGGGAAGATCCCCTGGAGAAGGGAAAGGCTACCCACACCAGTATTCTGGCCTGGAGAATTCCATGGATTGTATAGTCCATGGGGTCACAAAGAGTCAGACACGACTAAGCGACTTTCACCAATCTGAAAGGGCTCTTTATATAGTCAAAATATTTGCTCTTTTTACAACAAAATAATAAATTTTTACTTTTAATCTTATGGCAGGCTTCTTTTCACATAAATTTTTTAATGTGTATGTGACAAACTATTAGTNTAAGCGACTTTCACCAATCTGAAAGGGCTCTTTATATAGTCAAAATATTTGCTCTTTTTACAACAAAATAATAAATTTTTACTTTTAATCTTATGGCAGGCTTCTTTTCACATAAATTTTTTAATGTGTATGTGACAAACTATTAGTTTTTATCTTCATGATTTCTGCTTTTTATGTGATACTTTTTAAATGTAAAATTTCTCCTCCTGTTTAATACTTTATATGTTAATATATTTCCTTTATCTTTCCCAACATTCCAAAAATTCAAGGTTTATAGATAATTCTTGGGATTTTGTTTTTTTACACTGTGACTAATTGGGATGAAATTTTACCTGTATCACTGTTATTTGCATTTTGGTTTGTAAGGAAATTTGTGATTCTTACTTTTTAAGAGAGAAAAATGCAAAAGGTATAGGAATAGAATATAATCGCTAAAGTGCTATCTTTGCACTTAGCTTCAAATGTCTGTGCTTAGCAGGCTGATATAGATCATAATGCCAAATATGCAAGTAGCCAATAAAGCTTTATGGAAGCAGAATAAATAGCCTATATTCAAATTTCTGTATCTGTAGGAAGACACATAGATTATTAGTTAAGATAAAGGTGACAGAGCTACTCTGCTGTAACAGAAACACAGAAATACAGTAGCTTAAAGGACATAAGTAATTATTTCTCATTTGGATTGGTCTCCTGAAGTGAGCATTCCAAGTTGTTAGGGTGGTTGTGCTCCATGAGGCCTAGGACCTTATTCTGTGTAGTTGAAATCTGGAAGAAGGGGAAGGAAAAAAAGAAGATCGAAGGCAAGCAATTTCCCTTTACTTCCTTAACAAGAAGCTGGAAGTTGCACCTACCACTTCTGTTTATGTTTCATTGATGAGAACTGGATCACCTGTTTGCACCTAGCTAGGAGGAAGGCTGAAACAAGTAATCTGACTATGGTTCTCACATGTGCAGGAAAAAGAAGAACAGATTTGGGGAATGTAACAACCAGCCTACCATTTCTGGGAAAGTGGTGTGGGTCTGTCTACAAAAAAAAAGTGCAGAAGTTGCTGTGAATTTCTCCTGAATAGAATTATTTTAAATTAAATATGTTTACTTACTGTTTTATACTTACTGTACTTTGAAAATTACTTTTAAAAAACTCTCAAAATAAAAAAGACATGTCTGCATCTAGAGGAAAGATTTAAAGTTCTGAGTATTTATGTAGCCTTTTCCACCTCTAAATTTCTCTTCAGGTATACACTCAATAACAGAAACCTTGGCCGGATTGTTACTATAGCAGAGCCATTCAACACCGAACTACAACTCTGGCAGGTAGGAAGATAAATTCCTCTATACTTGTCAAGGAAGGAACAGAATTAATTTTTTTTCAAGTAGAAATTATATTTTCTCTATTCAGATCCCGAAAGACAAGGAAAAAGTAATAATTCTTATACATAATTAAATGTACATCTATTTTTTTCTAAATTAAAAAAATTTCAAATAACCAAGAAATAAAGTTTAAAAGTTGAGAAAGGTGAGGCCTGGGGAGGCTTAGGCTCTTGGTCCATGAGACCATACAGTTTATCAAGCCATGAGCAGTCCATCTCCCCTTTCCAGGTAAGTGTAATCCTGGGATAAGCTGGTCAAGATTTGATTCCTTTCACAACTCAGAGTTTTGGAATTTCAAAACTAAGCCCAAATCTTTCAGATTTTGGATACCTCAATTCCTGTGGGGTAAAGGGGTGAGGGGATGTTCATTAATGTTAGACAAACAAAGATTGTATGAATTTTGGAAGGTTACATCCGTCTGTGAAACAAAATAATTATTTTTGTAAATAGCATGTACTACTAAGGTTAAGTTTGGGAGAGGGTTTTGGAAGGAAGAGGGAAAACAAACCAAATTTAACAGAAATTTTTTGATGAGCCCTCAGTGAGTGAACTGAGTGTATATAAAACACTCCAGACTCTCAGAACAAAGCAAAGCCATTATTCCACAGTACAGATTTTCCAGGAAACACCTTGGGAGAACGTGCAGAAAACTGAGAAGACTGCAGAAGCAAAGAGAGCATGCCCACCACCACTGTGCAGCTCTCCTTCCCCAGTACAGCAGGGCCTCTTCTGCGGGACATGCTGCCAGGTGTCCAAAGCCGTGGGTAATGACTACCAATCCAAGAGATGGGCTCAATCTGAATGATGCATCAGAAGATGTATCTTAACGTTGTTCAGTGATACTGAATTTCCAGGGAAGAAGGAAACAAATCCAGAATGTAAATAAATCCCTGAAGAATAATTGGGCTTAAAATGACTTTCTTAATTATTGCCTTCTCTTTTATAGATAAAGAGCTTTTTCGAAAGATATCCTGAAGCTGGAGCGGGACAAAAACCTAGGGAGCAAGTACTGGAAACAGTGAAAAACAATATCGAGTGGCTAAAACAAAACAGGGACACCATAAGAAACTGGTTTTTTGATTTGAATGGCTAATGTGTCCAAATATCATATTTTAATTTTGTGACTCTATTGTTTCTCCTGTTAAATATTTGGTGGCCTAATTTACAAGCACTATGGAGGGAGTTTTATATATAGATACTGCTTTCACTAAGTACTGTGTTTATATGTCTGCAAAGCTTTTAAATTGTTTCTTTTTGTTTATGAAGGAAGATACTAATAGAGTAGTTAATGTACTCAGGGATTTCTTCTAAGCATACTTCGTAGGAGATTCTTTACAAACTGAAGATAATTTAATAGCCATTTTAAGGTCTTTAAATATCATTCTTTGTATCTTAAATCTGTGAAAATAGAAGAATTTGGTCTTAGCTTTACATTTTTAGTACCAAAGAAACACCACTTAATCCTCTCTCTTGAATGATTTTTAAAGTTTAAATATCAGTACTTGAGGAACCAATATTACCATCTTAATCTTTATTTTATTATTCAGAATTACACAGATCTAACATCATTGTATTCACATATGTTTTACTCTTTTAAATCCTATCAAAGTAACCTGGGCTTAAATTTTACTCAAGGATTGCATGAATTGGCCAAAGAAATACCTGACTCTTACCTTTGTTATAAAATCAACAAAAGAATTCTCCTCTCCTTTTTATAATAAATCTGAATGATTACCTTGAAAAAATACATTGTTTTCCAGTGTTCCTTTACTCTTGAATAACAATGACTGCAGCACTCCCCAAATACTTGCAGTTCAGTTCAGTTCAGTTGCTCAGTCATGTCGACTCTCTGCGACCCCATGAATCACAGCAGGCCAGGCCTCCCTGTCCATCACCAACTCCCAGAGTTCACTCAGACTCACGTCCATCGAGTTCGTGATGCCATCCAGCCATCTCATCCTCTGTCGTCCCCTTCTCCTCCTGCCCCCAATCCCTCCCAGCATCAGAGTCTTTTCAATGAGTCAGCTCTTCGCATGAGGTGGCCAAAGTACTGGAGTTTCAGCTTTAGCAAATACTTTACCAGGAGGCGATAAGATTCAAGAACCCAGTCTTTTTCATGCTTAGTTTTCTGTCATCTTGCTCCATTCCCTACAACGTTCCTTCAAATAAGCTATGAAATTAAGGGGAAGATAGTGATTAAATCCTACATGGATTTTAGAGGAAAAGGGCTAAATAATTGGAAACTTATTAGGAAACAGAGAAAGGTGATCATTCCATAAAACTAAGTGGAATTAGAATTTAGCTTTGATCTTACCTAGCAATCTTTAAGTGTGAAAATAAGGAAACCCACGTATGTTTCCAACATGACTTTGCATATCTGAGGATATATCTTCTTAGATATAACTTTAATGTGTAAACCCTTATATCCTAATCCATACAGTTCAGTTCACTTCAGTCGCTCAGTCGTGTCCGACTCTTTGCGACCCCATGGACAGGAGCACTCCAGGCCTCCTTGTCCATCACCAATTCATACAGAATAGCACTGATCAAATTTATATTCGTGATTTGACTAAAGACCTCAATTTTGTAGGACCTGGTGGCAAGAACATGTTTAATATGACACTCGATGCCTAGTAGATCCACAACACAAGTCCAATAGACAGAAAAGATAGTAAATTCGTATGTTCCAATCTACTGTATCTAGAAAAATCTAAATTTATTTGGAACCTTCAGAAGTATAATTTAAGATTGGTTTGATGATAATTGAAACACATGGAAACAATCAAAACCCTATTTTTGACTTTTCATAAAAAATATTCTCTAATCAAGGACTCTCAAACTTTGTAAACTTTGCTGTCTCTTTAATTTTTACTTCTCAATCCACATAGCTAAACTGTCAAAGTCAAATGTAGACTGGGGGGAGGAGGGGGAAGACAAAAAAAGAAGATATTTTCAGACTAAAACTTTTTTAAAATATTGTTTTAAATTACTTCAGAAAAAAACCACATTGACATCATAAATCATCAGGGAAAAAAAAAAAAAATCTTGCTATCCTCATGGGGATTAACACCCTAACTTCAAATTGACCACAATCAAAACCAGCACTTGAAGTCTATGTATTGTTTCAAGTGGATAAATAAGGAAGTGGGATGTTTTATCCTTCTGCTTCATGCAATAAATTCTTAAAAGAATTTGAAGGAGATGGTACATGAAACAGATTCCCAACTTGCCTATAAGTCNGGTTAAGTTTGGGAGAGGGTTTTGGAAGGAAGAGGGAAAACAAACCAAATTTAACAGAAATTTTTTGATGAGCCCTCAGTGAGTGAACTGAGTGTATATAAAACACTCCAGACTCTCAGAACAAAGCAAAGCCATTATTCCACAGTACAGATTTTCCAGGAAACACCTTGGGAGAACGTGCAGAAAACTGAGAAGACTGCAGAAGCAAAGAGAGCATGCCCACCACCACTGTGCAGCTCTCCTTCCCCAGTACAGCAGGGCCTCTTCTGCGGGACATGCTGCCAGGTGTCCAAAGCCGTGGGTAATGACTACCAATCCAAGAGATGGGCTCAATCTGAATGATGCATCAGAAGATGTATCTTAACGTTGTTCAGTGATACTGAATTTCCAGGGAAGAAGGAAACAAATCCAGAATGTAAATAAATCCCTGAAGAATAATTGGGCTTAAAATGACTTTCTTAATTATTGCCTTCTCTTTTATAGATTAAGAGCTTTTTCGAAAGATATCCTGAAGCTGGAGCGGGACAAAAACCTAGGGAGCAAGTACTGGAAACAGTGAAAAACAATATCGAGTGGCTAAAACAAAACAGGGACACCATAAGAAACTGGTTTTTTGATTTGAATGGCTAATGTGTCCAAATATCATATTTTAATTTTGTGACTCTATTGTTTCTCCTGTTAAATATTTGGTGGCCTAATTTACAAGCACTATGGAGGGAGTTTTATATATAGATACTGCTTTCACTAAGTACTGTGTTTATATGTCTGCAAAGCTTTTAAATTGTTTCTTTTTGTTTATGAAGGAAGATACTAATAGAGTAGTTAATGTACTCAGGGATTTCTTCTAAGCATACTTCGTAGGAGATTCTTTACAAACTGAAGATAATTTAATAGCCATTTTAAGGTCTTTAAATATCATTCTTTGTATCTTAAATCTGTGAAAATAGAAGAATTTGGTCTTAGCTTTACATTTTTAGTACCAAAGAAACACCACTTAATCCTCTCTCTTGAATGATTTTTAAAGTTTAAATATCAGTACTTGAGGAACCAATATTACCATCTTAATCTTTATTTTATTATTCAGAATTACACAGATCTAACATCATTGTATTCACATATGTTTTACTCTTTTAAATCCTATCAAAGTAACCTGGGCTTAAATTTTACTCAAGGATTGCATGAATTGGCCAAAGAAATACCTGACTCTTACCTTTGTTATAAAATCAACAAAAGAATTCTCCTCTCCTTTTTATAATAAATCTGAATGATTACCTTGAAAAAATACATTGTTTTCCAGTGTTCCTTTACTCTTGAATAACAATGACTGCAGCACTCCCCAAATACTTGCAGTTCAGTTCAGTTCAGTTGCTCAGTCATGTCGACTCTCTGCGACCCCATGAATCACAGCAGGCCAGGCCTCCCTGTCCCTCACCAACTCCCAGAGTTCACTCAGACTCACGTCCATCGAGTTCGTGATGCCATCCAGCCATCTCATCCTCTGTCGTCCCCTTCTCCTCCTGCCCCCAATCCCTCCCAGCATCAGAGTCTTTTCAATGAGTCAGCTCTTCGCATGAGGTGGCCAAAGTACTGGAGTTTCAGCTTTAGCAAATACTTTACCAGGAGGCGATAAGATTCAAGAACCCAGTCTTTTTCATGCTTAGTTTTCTGTCATCTTGCTCCATTCCCTACAACGTTCCTTCAAATAAGCTATGAAATTAAGGGGAAGATAGTGATTAAATCCTACATGGATTTTAGAGGAAAAGGGCTAAATAATTGGAAACTTATTAGGAAACAGAGAAAGGTGATCATTCCATAAAACTAAGTGGAATTAGAATTTAGCTTTGATCTTACCTAGCAATCTTTAAGTGTGAAAATAAGGAAACCCACGTATGTTTCCAACATGACTTTGCATATCTGAGGATATATCTTCTTAGATATAACTTTAATGTGTAAACCCTTATATCCTAATCCATACAGTTCAGTTCACTTCAGTCGCTCAGTCGTGTCCGACTCTTTGCGACCCCATGGACAGGAGCACTCCAGGCCTCCTTGTCCATCACCAATTCATACAGAATAGCACTGATCAAATTTATATTCGTGATTTGACTAAAGACCTCAATTTTGTAGGACCTGGTGGCAAGAACATGTTTAATATGACACTCGATGCCTAGTAGATCCACAACACAAGTCCAATAGACAGAAAAGATAGTAAATTCGTATGTTCCAATCTACTGTATCTAGAAAAATCTAAATTTATTTGGAACCTTCAGAAGTATAATTTAAGATTGGTTTGATGATAATTGAAACACATGGAAACAATCAAAACCCTATTTTTGACTTTTCATAAAAAATATTCTCTAATCAAGGACTCTCAAACTTTGTAAACTTTGCTGTCTCTTTAATTTTTACTTCTCAATCCACATAGCTAAACTGTCAAAGTCAAATGTAGACTGGGGGGAGGAGGGGGAAGACAAAAAAAGAAGATATTTTCAGACTAAAACTTTTTTAAAATATTGTTTTAAATTACTTCAGAAAAAAACCACATTGACATCATAAATCATCAGGGAAAAAAAAAAAAAATCTTGCTATCCTCATGGGGATTAACACCCTAACTTCAAATTGACCACAATCAAAACCAGCACTTGAAGTCTATGTATTGTTTCAAGTGGATAAATAAGGAAGTGGGATGTTTTATCCTTCTGCTTCATGCAATAAATTCTTAAAAGAATTTGAAGGAGATGGTACATGAAACAGATTCCCAACTTGCCTATAAGTCATTCTGCTTCATTCCATTTTAAGCATTAAAACTGAGAATGAATTGTTTAGTTCTATTTACCCCATATGAAAAAGAACTGTGCACACTTCATTATAACTCTACTAGCCGATCAGGCCCTTCACAAACAGTATCTGGTTTTTAAAGGCTGATGACCAATAGGTAGATCTATGCNAGCATTAAAACAGAATGAATTGTTTAGTTCTATTTACCCCATATGAAAAAGAACTGTGCACACTTCATTATAACTCTACCAGCCGATCAGGCCCTTCACAAACAGTATCTGGTTTTTAAAGGCTGATGACCAATAGGTAGATCTATGCCAAGAAGAGTTTGCTACTGTGTTTTTTTGGTTGTGTCATGATTTTTACAGGAAAAAATTTTAGTATGTTGTATCCAAAATTAAACCACAATAAACCATTAACTTTAAAGAATTAACAGGAAGAAATGATCAGCAAAGTCATGTAGCAAGAAGCAGGGCCAATAATAATTATTGCCTCCTTCTAGGCAGTTTATTCGGAGAAGGCAATGGCAACCCACTCCAGTACTCTTGCCTGGAAAATCTCACGGACAGAGGACCCTGGTAGGCTGCAGTCCATGGGGTCGATAAAAGTCGGACACGACTCAGCGACTTCACTTTCACTTTTCACTTTCATGCACTGGAGAAGGAAATGGCAACCCACGCCAGTGTTCTTGCCTGGAAAATCCCAGGGATGGGGGAGCCTGGTGGGCTGCCATCCATGGGGTGGCACAGAGTCGGACACGACTGAAGCGACTTAGCAGCAGCAGCAGCAGCAGGCAGTTTATTCCTATAGTGCAGATCACTGCTGTGCATCCACACAAGTGTAAACTAGGAGCTTATATAATAAACTATGAACATATAAGTGGCAAGCAGGGAAGTTCTGGGGAGCAGAAATATACAGCTAGGTTGAAGGCAATGGTACTCCTACAGTTTACCCTCCATGTAGATAAAGTGTTATTCCAAAAATAGATAAATACAAGGTGGGAAGAGAAATCTAGAATGGCAATTCTCAAAGGGAGAATAAGCAGGGAACAGAGGAAGAAGAGTAGAATAACCAATGAAACTTCCAAAACTACTAAATAACACTAACAGTGACAGTAACAATAATAACAAGTTCCTTTCTAATACCAAGCCCTATTCTAAACACAAGCACTCCACATACATCAATTTCTATATTTGAACTTTATAAAAACCCATGAAGTAGGTATTGTTAATATCCCCATTTTACAGATGGAGAAACAGACAGAGAAGTCACACAACTTGCCCAAGGCCAAAAAGTTAGTGTCTGGCATGAGTTATGACTTGAACTTAGTTTATCACCAGAATCTACATACACAACCACATATTAAAGTAGAAATCTCTGAAGGGAATTCCATTATCTCACCCCATTGTGACATATGAAAATCAATCAATGTGATGTCCTATATTGATGGAATAAGGACAAAAACCACATGATCATTCCCATGGTGCAGAAGAGACATTTGAAAAAATCCAGAACCCTTTCATGATAAAACATTCAACAAGCTAGGAATAGAAGGGAACTTCTTCAACCTGAAAACAGTATCTATGAAACACCAACAGCTAACATCACACATACAGGTGAAAGACTGAATGCTTTGCCCTTAAGATCAGTAACAAGACAAGGATGTGCTTGGTTGCAACTTTACTTAACACTGGAGTGGAACTCTTGCAAAGGAAATTAGGAAAGGAAAGGAAAGACAAGACATCCAGGGCTTCCGTGGTGGCTCAGTGGTAAAGAATTCACCTGTCACTGCAGGAATTAGGAGTTCCATCCGTGATTCAGGAAGATCTCACGTGGCTTGGAGCAACTAAGCCGGAGGGCCACAACTATTGAACCTGTGCTCTAGAACTTGGGAGCTACAACTACTGAGGCCCGTGAGCACTAGAGCCCATGCTCCTTAACAAGAGAAGCCAGGGCAATGAGAAGCCTGCTCACTGCAACTAGAGAGTAGACCCTGCTCGCTGCAACTAAAGAAAAGTCCGCACAGCAATGACGACCCAGCATAGCCAAAAATAAATTTTAAAAATTATTTTTAAAAAGATATCCAAATTAGAAAAAAGAAAATGATCTTTATTATCTGATGACATGATCTTGCACATAGAATATCCTAAAGAATACATGCACATACACACACAGACGATTACCACTAAATGAATTCAGCCAAGTTGCAGGAAACAAATTAATTGCATTTCAATACACTAGCAATGAAAAATAAGAAAATAAAATCAGTTACATTCCAAGACCATCTAAAAGGATAAAATACTAAGCAACAAATTTAACAAAAGGAGTCCAAGACTTGTAGACTTAAAACTAGGAAATATTGTTTAAAAAAATTAAAGATCTAAATACATGGAAGGACATCTCAGGTTCATAGATTGGAAGACATAATATTGTGAAAATGGCAATATTCCCCAAATCTACAGATTCAACATAACCCCTAAAAATGTCACCTTGATTTTTTGCAGAAACTGAAAAACTTATCATAAAATTCACATTGAAATGAACACAGAATAAACAAAAGAATCTTCAAAGTAAGAACAGGTCATAGAACTCACATATCTCAAATTTAAAACTTACTACTCAGCTACAATAATTAGTAGAATATGATACTGCCATTAAGGAGAGACATATAGGTCAATGGAATAGACCTGAGAGTCCAGAAAGAAATACTTATATATATGGTCACTTGATTCTTCACAAAACAATAATAATGTAGAAAAAGTCTTTTCAATAAATGGTGCTAGGATAGCGATATCCACATGCAAATAAAATGAAGTTGGAATGCTTTCTTACATCAAACACAAAAATTAATTCAAAATACATCATAAACTTAAAAGCTAAAACTACAAAAGAACAAAACAAAACAAAAAACATGCAAGTATTTCTTTGTGATCTTGGATTAGGCAACGATTTCTTAGTCATGATATCAAAAGCATAAACAACAAAAGCAAACAATAGATAAATTAATGTATATCAAAATTGAAAACTTTATTGCTGCAAATGATTTTATCAAGAGAGTTCTAAGACAAACCATGGTACCACAGAAAATATTTGTAAATCAAAAATCCTAATTAGGGACTGGTATGAAGAACAATACTGCATAAGAACCTGGAATGTTAGGTCCAGGAATCAAAGTAAAATGGACGTAGTCAAGCAGATGGCAAGAGTGAATATCAACATTTTAGGAATCAGTGAATTAAAATGGATGGGAATGGGTGAATTTAATTCAGAAGACTATTACTTCTACAACTGTGGGTGGGAATCACTTAGAAGAAATAGAGCAGCCCTGAGAGTCAACAAAAGAGTCTGAAACACAGTACTTAGGTGCAGTCTCACAAATGACAGAATGATCTCAGTTTATTTCCAAGGGAAGTCACAGTAATCTAAGTCTATGTCCCAACCACTAACGCCAAAGAAGCTGAAGTTGAACAGTTCAATGAAAATCTACAACACAGTCTAGAACTAACACCAAAAAAAGATGTCCTTTTCATCATAGGGGATTGGAATGCAAAAGTAGGAAGTCANAAGTCACAGTAATCTAAGTCTATGTCCCAACCACTAACGCCAAAGAAGCTGAAGTTGAACAGTTCAATGAAAATCTACAACACAGTCTAGAACTAACACCAAAAAAAGATGTCCTTTTCATCATAGGGGATTGGAATGCAAAAGTAGGAAGTCAAGAGATACCCGGAGTAAAAGGCAAGTTTGGCCTTGGAGTACAAAATGGAATAGGGCAAAGGCTAACAAGTTTTGCCAAGAGAACATCCTGGTCACAGCAAACTCCGTCTTCCTACAACACAAGAGATGACTCTGCACATGGACATCACCAGATGGTTTATACTGAAGTTAGATTGATAACATTCTTTGCAGCTGAAAATAGAGAACCTCTATACAGTCAGCAAAATTAAGACCTGGAGTTGACTGTGGCTCAGACCATCAGCTCCTTATTGCAAAATTCAGGTTTAAATTGAAGAACTTAGGGAAAACCACTAGACCATTCAGGTATGACCTAAATCAAATCCATTATGATTATACAGTGGAGATGATCAGATTCGAGGAATTAAAGCTGGTAGGCAGAGTGCCTAAAGAATTATGGATAGAGGTTTGTAGATTATATAGGAGGTGGTCACCAAAACCATCCCCAAGAAAAAGAAATGCAAGAAGACAAAGTGGTTATCTGAGGAAGCCTTACAAATAGCTGAAAAAAGAGAAGCAAAAGGCAAAGGAGTAAGGGAAAGATATCCAACTGAAGGCAAAGTTCCAGAGAATAGCAAGGAGAGATAAGAAAGCCTTCTTAAGTGAACAATGCAAAGAAATAGAGGGATACAATAGAATGGGAAAGACTACAGATCTCTTCAAGAAAACTGGAGATACCAAGGGAACATTTCATGCAAAGATGGGCACAATAAAGGACAAAACAGCAAGGACCTAACACAAGAAGAAGGGATTAAGACGTGGCAAGAATGCACAAAAGAATTACACATAAAAAGTCTTAATGATCTGGATAACCATGATGGTGTAGTCACTGACTTAGAGCCAAACATCCTGGAGTTTGAAGTCAAGTGGACCTTAGGAAGTGTTACTATGAACAAAGCTAGTGGAGGTGGTGGAACTTAGCTATTTCAAATCCTAAAAGATGATGCTGTTAAAGTGGTGCACTCAATATACTAACAAATTTGGAAAACTGAGCAGTGGCCACAGGACTGAAAAAGGTCAGTTTTCATTCCAATCCCAAAGAAGGGCAATGCCAAAGAATGTTCAAATTACTGTACAATTACACTCATTTCACATGCTAGCAAGATTATGCTCAAAATCCTTCAAGCTAGGCTGCAGCCTGAACTGAGAAATTCCAGATGCTCAAGCTGGATTTAGAAAAGGCAGAAGAACCAGAGATCAAATTGTCAATATCTGCTGGATCACAGAAAAAACAAGGGAATTAAAAACAAAAAAAACCCTACTGTTTTATTGACTACACTAAAGCCTTTGAATGTGTAGATCACAACAAACTCTGGAAAATTTTTAGAGATGGGAATTTCAGGTCCACTTACCTGTCCCCAGAAATCTGTATGCAGGTCAAGAAGCAACAGTTATAACCAGACCTATAACAATGGACTGGTTCCAAATTGGGAAAGGGGTACATCAAAGCTGTATATTGTCACATTGCTTATTTTACTTCCATGTAGAGTACATCATGAAAATGCCAGGATGGATGGCTCACAAGCTGGAATCAAAATCGCCAGGAGAAATATCAATGACCTCAGATATGCAGATGATACCACCCTAATGGCACAAAGAGTAGCTAAACAGCCTCATGGTGGTGAAAGAGGAGAGTAAAAAAGCTGGCTTAAAATTCAACATTCAAAAAACTAAGATCATGGCATCCAGTCCCATCACTTCGTGGCAAATAGATGGGGAAACAATGGCAATGGTGACAGACTTTATTTTCTTGGGCTCCAAAATCACTGTGCACTAGTGATTGCAGCCATGAAACTAAAAGACACTTGCTCTTCAGAAGAAAAGCTATGACAAACCTAAACAGCATTTTAAAAAGCAGAGACATCACTTTGCCAACAAAGGTCCATACACTTGAAGCTATGGTTTTTCCAGTAGTCATGTACGGATATGAGAGTTGGACCATAAAAAAGGCTGAGCACCTAAGAATGGATCCCTTTGCATTGTGGTGCTAGAGACTTGCTGTCCCAAGGCACTCAAACCAGTTAATCCTAAAGGAAATCACCCTGAATATTCACTGGAACGACTGATGCTGATACTGATGCTCCAGTAATTTAGCCACCTGATGCAAAGAGTTGACTCACTGGAAAAGACCCTGATGCTGAGAAAGATTGAGGGCAGGAGAGGAAGGGGGCAACATAAGATGGTTGAATGGCATTACCAACTCAACAGGCATGAGTTTGAGCAAACTCTGGGAGATAGTGAAGGACAGGGAAGCCTGGCATGCTGTAGTTCATGGGGCCTCAAAGAGGCGAACACAATTTAGCGAATGAACAAACCAAAAAATGCAGAATATATAAAGAAATCTTACAACTCCACAATAAAAAAGATGACCCAATTTAAAATGGGCAAAAGATTTGCATAACTATTTCTCTAAAGACAGACATATATCCAATAAGTACATGAAAACATGCTCAACATTATAAACCACTAGTGAAATGCAAATTAAAACCACAGTGAGAAACCACCTCACACCCACTAGGATGGCAATAATAAAAAAGATAGACAATAACAACTGTTGGCAAGGATATGGAGAAATTGGAACCTTCATACATTGCTAGTAGGAATTTAAAATGCTGCAGCTGCTTTGGAACACAGTTTGGTAGTTCTTCAAAATACTAGACATAGAGTTACTATAAACCCAGCAATTTTACTTCAAGATATATATCCAAGAAAAATGAAAACAAATATCTACACAAAAAGTTGTATGCAAATGTTTGTAGTAACATTATTCATAATAATCAAGTGAAACAAATCAAATTATGAATGAATTTTTAAAAGATGGTATATATCTGTAATGAAATATTACAGAAGAGGAATGATTCTAATACATAACACATATGAACCTTGAAAATCATAACTGTATACTTTAAATGGGTGAATTTAACGGTATGTGTCTCAATAAGACATTTTTAAAAGTCACCCAGAAATTGAAAAAAAGAGAAGGAATATCTCCAAATATACAAAATAAAAACTTATATTTTTTACCTACCAGATCAACCAAAACTAAAGAGACTGAAATACCACTGTTGATGAGGGGATGGTTCAGAAATAGATCTCTCACCACTGCTGGTAGCAGTGTGGATTGGAACAGTGTTTTAAATGGGAATTTGGTAACATACTTTATAATTTTAAATATGCTTTTCCTTTGAGCCAGCAATACAATTTCTAGAGGTTTATCCTTTATATCCTGTATAAAAATACTTGCATGGTATACAAGGATGAAAGGATTTTCACTGCAGAGCTCTGAAAGTGAAGAACTTATGGCAGTTTCTAAGACTGTTAAACAAATTATGATGCTCCCTTACACTAGAATAAGATAATCAGCGTTCATTCCCATATGCTCTACCTTCTCTTCCATTATGGCTAAACTCCTAGGTAGGGCCAATGTATTAGGGCTCATCTTTGTTCAACTTCTCAAAGCACTGTACTAGTAAAGAAGTCTGTGTTCTCTCTCTTACACCATCAGTGTTTCCTTACCTACTACATTCTTTGCATCAGCGGAGAACCATGCTATTATTTCCCCCCAAATTAAAACATACCACCCCCTCAGTCTCTTATCCCTATTTTTCTTTCATGATCTCTCCTTCTACTCACTGAAACTTCTCTTAAGAGTTATCCATGCTTGTTTAGAGAAGAATTTAGCAGAAACTATCAGATTTTAAATGTGTATGCCATCAGACCTAGCAATTCCACTATTAGGGATCCCTTCTAGATAAATACTTAAGAGATATTCATTTATGTTCACGATTTTATCAGAGTAAAAGACAAAAACAAAACAGAGTTGTCTAGGCTCATCAAAATTTCTTCCTTGAGCCCATTCTAATTGGGCTTTCATCCCCACTATTCCTCATAAACTGCTTGTTGAGGTCAGGACTTGCTAAATTCAAAAATCAATTCTCAAAACAATTCTACAAAAAGCCAAGATAATAGTGTCCAAATATACAGCTAACTGATATGACTTAATTCAAAGTTAAACTTTAAGACTTCTAGACAAATGAAATGGACTATATACTCTTCAGATAACCTCTCAAAAATACTACTTTCAACTGAGTATTGAGGTTTTATCAAAATAGTAGTGAATTGGAGTATAGATTTTCTCTCTTGCTACTTTAACAGTCAAATTAACTGAGGGAAATGTTGACATATTCTTATGAAGTTGAGATGCAGCTGTCTGAATACACTTATACTTCAAATGTAGAACAAAGGTAAGATTTCCCCAGATCAATAATTTTGCAACTAGCTAACATACAGGCTAACTATTAAGGTACCAAAATTACAAGATGTAGAACATGGCTCCAATTGTTTTAGCCTGTAAAAGATGTAAAGAAAGAATTGCTAAGCTCCCTCCTCAGTCATCTTTCTATAGAGGGGGAAAAAAAAAACCCTTGATAAAGAATCATAAAATATATAACTTTAATTAATATAGCTTTGCAATCAACACTTCAAGATAAATTGAAGATGTATTTTAGTTTCAAGGATCTATGTCAAATTTACGACCATGCTTATCCCTGAGTGATGTAAATGATTCCTAGCCAAGAAATTTAAAGTCTGTGTATAAGAATCAATAAATGATCAAATAAATATATACTATTCCTAAAGATTCATCCACAACATGACGATAAGGAGATTCAATGATCTGATTTTTCAGAAAAGTCTAAATTTGAATTTTATCAAGAAGGAAGCTATTAAAAAATTTAGACAAAATTCCAGGTAAACTAACACATGCATAATTTGGGGTAAGTAAAGGCTATGCTTTTTTTATTATTATTTTAAATATAAAGTGATAAACTATACTCTGGATCCAGCAATGATTAGTCAATGACTGTGCATAAATTATCAAAGTTTAGCTTAAACATTTAAATGAAATGTGTAGTTATAACTTGAGAATAACACAGAGCAATACAGGATCTACAACATTCAGAGAAGTCACTGGATGGCGACTCCATCAATGAAATTAAAAGACACTTGCTCCTTGGAAGAAAAGCTATAATAAACCTAGACAGAGTGTTAAAAAGTAGAGACATCACTTTGTCAGCAAAGATCCATAGAGTCAAAGCTAAGGTTTTTCCAGAGGTCATGTATGGATGTGAAAGCTAGACAGTAAAGAGGGTGAGCACTGAAGAAATGATGCTTTTGAATTGTGGTGTTGGAGAAGACTCTTGAGAATCCCTTAGAGAGCAAGGAGATCAAACCAATCGATCCAAAAGGAAATCAACCCTGAATATTCTTTAGAAGAACTGATGCTGAAGCTCCAATACTTTGGCCACATGATGTGAAGAGCCAACTCATTGAAAAAGACCCTGAAGCTGGGAAAGATTGAAGGCAGGAAGAGTAACGGATGACAGGGGAGGAGGTGGTTGGATAGCATCATTGACTCAATGGATGTGAGTTTGAGTAGACTCTGAGAGATAGTGAAGGAGAGGGAAGCCTGGTGTGCTGCAGTTCATGGGGCCTCAAAGAGTCAGACATGACTTAGCAACAGAACAATAGCTGAACAGTATCCTAGATGTAATCTTCCTGGGATGTAATCCTGGGATGTAATCTAAATTCATTCACCAAATTCATTTTCACGTAACACTGCCTCAGAATCTATGCTAAATTCTGGTTCTACCTGCCATGCTTAGATTTTCTCATGTGGATGTTTTTATTTTCATATATCTTTTTGATATTGGGAAAGGAGAGTCTTTATTTTAAAACAATAAGGAATAAGGTTTAAGTATACAAGATCTGGAGAAGCCAATGGCTACTCATTCCAGTACTCTTGCCTGGAGAATCCCATGGATGGAGGAGCCTGGTAGGCTGTGGTCCATGGGGTCGCGAAGAGTCAGACATGACTGAGCGACTTTGCTTTCACTTTTCACTTTCATGCATTGGAAAAGGAAATGGCAACCCACTCCAGTGTTCTTTCCTGGAGAATCCCAGGGACAGGGGAGCCTGGTGGGCTGCCATCTATGGGGTCGCACAGAGTTGGACATGGCTGAAGTGACTTAGCAGCAGCAGCAGCATACAAGATCCAATGTGGGCATTTGATTTCATATACAACTTACAGATATAGCCATAGTTTTAGCTGTGCGTTATTGCCAGTCTTTTTCATCCATACACTGTCAATCAGTTCAGTTCAGTTGCTCAGTCGTGTTGGACTCTGTGATCCCATGGACTACAGCATGTCAGGCTTCCCTGTCCATCACCAACTCCCAGAGCTTACTCAAATTCATATCCATCGACTCAATGATGACATCCAACCATCTCAGCCTCTGTCGTCCCCTTCTCCTCCCACCTTCAAACTTTCCAGCATCAGGGTCTTTTCCAGTGAGTCAGTTCTTTGCATCAGGTGGCCAAAGTATTGGAGCTTCAGCTTCAGCATCAGTCCTCCCAATGAATATTCATGACTGATTTCCTTTAGGATGGACTGGTTTGATCTGCTTGCAGTCCAAAGGACTTTGGAGAGTGTTCTCCAACACCACAGTTCAAAAGCATCAATTCTTCAGCGCTCAGCTTTCTTCACAGTCCAATTCTCACATCTATGCATGACTACTGGAAAAACCATAGCTTTGAATAGATGGACCTTTGTTGGCAAAGTAATGTCTCTGCTTTTTAATATGCTATCTAGGTTGGTCATAGCTTTTCTTCCAAGGAGCAGGCATCTTTTAATTTCATGGCAGCAATCACCATCTGCAGTGATTTTAGAGCCCCCCAAATTAAAGTCTCTCACTATTTCCATTGTTTCCCCATCTATTTGCCATGAAGTGATGGGACCGGATGCCATGATCTTAGTTTTCTGAATGTTGGGTTTTAAGCCAACTTTTTTATTCTCCTCTTTCACTTTCATCAAGAGAATCTTTAGTTCTTCTTCGCTTTCTGCCATAAGGGTGGTGTCATCTGCATATCAGAGGTTATTGATATTTCTCCCAGCAATCTTGATGCCACCTTGTGCATCATCCAGCCCAGCGTTTCATATGATGTACTCTGCATAGAAATTAAATAAGCAGGGTGACAATATACATCTGTGACACACTCCTTTCTCGATTTGGAACCAGACTGTTGTTCCATGTCCAGTTCTAACTGTTGCTTCTTGACCTGCATACAGGTTTCTCAGAAGGCAAGTAAGGTCATCTGGTATTCCCATCTCTGTAAGAACTTGCCACAAATCAAATCCACAAATCAAAGGCTTTGGCATAGTCAATAAAGCAGAAGTAGATGTTTTTCTGGAACTCTCTTGCTTTTTGATGATCCAACAGATGTTGGCAATTTGATCTCTGGTTCCTCTGCCTTTTCTAAATCCAGCTTGAACATCTGAAAGTTCTCAGTTTACGTATTGTTGAAGCCTGACTTGGAGAATTTTGAGCATTATTTTGCTAGCATGTGAGATGAGTGCAATTGTGCAGTAGAAGGAAATGGCAACCCACTCCAGTATTCTTGCCTAGAGAATCCTATGGACAGAGGAGCCTGGTGGGCTGCTGTCCTTAGGGTCACATGGAGTCGGACATGACTGAAGCAACTTAGCATGCATGCATGCATTGGAGAAGGAAATGGCAACCTACTCCAGTGTTCTTGCCTGGAGGATCCCAGGGACAGAGGAGCCGGGTGGCCTGCCGTCTATGGGGTCACACAGAGTCAGACATGACTAAAATGGCTTAACACAACAGCAGCATGAACATTCTTTGGCATTGTCTTTCTTTGGGATTGAAATGAAAACTGGCCTTTTCCAGTCCTGTGGCCACTGCTGAGTTTTCCAAATTTGCTGGCATAGTGAGTGCAGCACTTTCACAGCATCATCTTTCAGGATCTGGAATGGCTCAACTGGAAATCCATCACCTCCACTAGATTTGTCCGTCATGATGCTTCCTAAGGCCCACTTGACTTCACATTCCAGGATGTCTGGCTGTAGCAGAGTGATCACACCACCATCATGGTTATCTGGGTCATGAAGATCTTTTTTGTATAGTTCTGTGTATTCTTGCCACCGATTCTTAATATCTTCTGCTTCTGTAGGTCCCNCTAGTCTTTCCCATTCTATTGTTTTCCTCTATTTCTTTGCATTGATCATTGAAGGCTTTCTTATCTCTCCTTGCTACTCGTTGGAAATCTGCATTCAAATGGGTATATCTTTCCTTTTCTCCTTTGCCTTTCACTTCTCTTCTTTTCTCAGCTATCTGTAAGGCCTCCTGAGACAACAATTTTGCCTTTTTTGCATTTCTTTTTCTTGGGGATGGTCTCGATCACTGCCTCCTATACAATGTCAGGAACCTCTGTCCATAGTTCTTTAGGCACTCTATCAGATCTAATCCCTTGAATCTGTTTGTCACTTCCACTGTACAATCATAAGGGATTTGTTTTAGGTCATACATGAATGGTCTAGTGGTTTTCCCTACTTTCTTCAGTTTAAGTCTGAATTTGGCAATAAGGAATTCATGATCTGAGCCACAGTCAGCTCCCAGTCTTGTTTTTGCTGACTATATAGAGCTTCTCCATCTTTGGCTGCAAAGAATATAATCAGTCTGATTTTGGTATTGACCATCTGGTGATGTCCATGTGTAGAGTCTTCTCTTGTGTTGTTGGAAGAGGGTGTTTGCTATGACCAGTGCGTTCTCTTGGGAAAACTCTGTTAGCCTGTGCCCTGCTTCATTTTGTGCTTCAAGGCCAAATTTGCCTAGTACTCCAGGTATCTCTAGACTTCCCACTCTTGCATTTCAGTCCCCTCTATTGAAAAGGGCATCTTTTGGGGGTGTTAGTTCTAGAAGGTCTTGCAGGTCTTCACAGAACTGTTAGGTAGTTAGAATAGGAAACAGGAATCCAAAATGGTGGTGGCTAAAAGACAAGGAAGGGAAAGCCCGCGAAAACAGAACAAAGGAAGGTCAAAGGAAGGTCCGAGGACCAGAGTGAGGACTTAAGGTAGAACAAACAGTACTCCTGGCTAGCCCAATTTACATCGGGCAGGCCCAGGGGGAGGAAAAAACGTATGAGAAGAGGAGGCACAGGGCTCTCTCTCCTGCACGCTGGCGCACTCCTCCGCTCTCTTCTCTTCGCATCTTTGGGCTGGCATGCCCTCGCGCTTCGAGGATGGGTTCCCCTCNATCGGGCAGGCCCAGGGGGAGGAAAAAACGTATGAGAAGAGGAGGCACAGGGCTCTCTCTCCTGCACGCTGGCGCACTCCTCCGCTCTCTTCTCTTCGCATCTTTGGGCTGGCATGCCCTTGCGCTTCGAGGATGGGTTCCCCTCCTATCTTCTAAATAAAATAGAGCTGTAACACTGATTTGTCTAAGAGCTATAACACGGTTTGTCCAAGACCTGAGAGCTGTGATGTGCTGAGGGCTGTAATGCCCATCACTCCAAATCTTTGTTGTGACGAGACAGAACCGAGGAGCATACACTCACCTGACAGAACCATTCAACTTCAGCTTCTTCAGTGTCACGGGTTGGGGCATAGACTTGGATTACCATAATAGTCAATGGTTTGCCTTGAAAACGAACAAAGATTATTCCGTCATTTTTGAGAATGCACCCCAGTGATGCATTTCAGACTCTTTTGCTGATTATGATGGCTACTCCATTCCTTCTACGGGATTCTTGCCCACAGTAGTAAATATAATGGTCATCTGAGTTAAACTCACCCATTCCGGTCCATTTTAGATCACTGATTCTTAAAATATTGATGTTCACCCTTGCCATCTCCTGTTTGACCACTTCCAATTTACCTTGATTCATGGACCTAACATTCCAGTGCATGCCTGGGACCTTTTGTAGAAGGTTGCCATTATCTTCATTACCTCCACCATAGTTTTGGCCTGAGGTCAAACAACAAGGAGGGAACTTAGCCCCACCCACCATCAACAGAAAATGGGATTAAAGACTTACTGAGAATTGCCCCGCCCATCAGAACATGACCCAGTTTCCCCTTCAGTCAGTCTTTCCCATCAGTTCAGTTCAGTCTCAGTCATGTCCGACTCTTTGCAACCCCACGGACTGCAGCACACCAGGATTCCCTGTCCATCACCAACTCCTGGCGCTTACTCAAACTCATGTCCATCAAGTTGCTGATGCCATCCAACCATCTCATCCTCTGTTGTCCCCTTCTACTCCTGCCTTCAATCTTTCCCAGCATCAGGGTCTTTCCAGTGAGTCAGTTTGTCACATCAGGTGGCCGAAGTATTGGAGTTTCAACTTCAGCATCAGTCCTTCCAATGAATATTCAGGACTGATTTCCTTTATAATGAACTGGTTGGATCTCCTTGCAGTCCAAGGGACTCTCAAGAGTCTTCACCAACACCACAGTTCAAAAGCATCATTCTTTGGTGCTCTCCCATCAGGAAGCTTCCATAAGCCAATTATCCTTATCCATTAGAGAGCAGACAGAATGAAAACCACAATCACAGAAAACTAATCAAACTGATCACATGGGCCACACAGCCTTGTCTAACTCAATGAGCCATGCTGTGTAGAGCCACCCAAGATGGATGGGTAATGGTGGAGAATTCTGACAAACATGGTCCACTGGAGAAGGGAATGGCAAACCACTTCAGCATTCTTGCCTTCAGAAATCTATGAACAGTATGAAAAGGCAAAAAATAGGACACTGAAAGATGAACTCCCCCTGTCAGTAGGTGCCCAATATACTGCTGCTGCTGCTGCTAAGTCGCTTCAGTCGTGTCTGACTCTGTGCGACCCCATAGACGGCAGCCCATCAGGCTCCCCCGTTCCTGGGATTCTCCAGGCAAGAACACTGGAGTGGGTTGCCATTTCCTTCTCCAATGCATGAAAGTGAAAAGTGAAAGTGAAGTCACTCAGTCGTGTCCGACTCTCATCGACCCCATGGACTGCAGCCCACCAGGCTCCTCTGTCCATGGGATTTTCCAGGCAAGAGTACTGGAGTGGGTTGCCATTGCCTTCTCCAGCCCAATATACTAGTGGAGAACAATGGAGAAATGACTCCAGAAAGAATGAAGAGATGGGGCCAAAGCAAAAATAACACCCAGTTGTGGATGTGACTGCTGATGGTAGTAAAGTCTGATATTGTAAAGAACACTGTCAATAGACAACAGGAAATTTATAAGTTAAGGGTGTAGCTATCCACAAAGCAAACTCAGGAATTTGGGTGATCTTTGGATTATTTCAGAGATGGTAGAAGAGAAATACTCTTTCTTGAAATTTTTCAGACTATTGGTGCAAGTGCTGAGTTCCTGGGAAACTTCTCTGGAAAAAAATCTCTTTTCTTTCTCCCCAGATGTTAGGACGGAGAAGGGAATGGCAATCCACTTCAGTATTCTTGCCTGGAAAATCCCATGGACAGAGGAGCCTGGTGGCTGCAGTCCACAGGCTCACACAGAGTCAGACATGACTGAAGTGAATAAGCAGCAGTAGAAAATGTTAGGAATGAATGTATTTCCCCACCTAATGTGTCCTTCAATGTACTTTCTAGTGGAGCAAAAGTACTGATTGCTCCTCTGCCCCTGTACTCCATCCCACATATTTCAGAGCAGGACCCTTCTTTATCCCTTGATACACTTCTCCCCCTCATGTCCTGGGCATATTTGGGTCAATTCACACTTATTTCCTCTTCTGGGAATCTACCTGTCCAGAGAGTGTATGTTCTGACATGTTTTCAGAAATAAAGCAAACTCAGCAATAAAGGCTCCCTTTAGGGGGTAGGGGGAATAGGGAAAATGGAAATATTTCCAATTTTCTACTATTTTGCCTCTGAAGATATATCTTTAAAGGTACATTAGTAAGTAAAAATAAGTTATTAGCTCTCAATTGATATTTTAATAATAGAAGTTAACCTTAAACAGTAATTTAAAGAACTGTCCTACTGTACAGAGTGAAGTAAGTCAGAAAGAGAAAGATAGATATTGTATTCTAATACATATATACGGAATCTAGAAAAACGGTACTGAAGAATTTATTTACAGGGCAGCAATGGAGAAACAGAAATAGAGAACAGACTTCTGGACATGGGAGAGGGGAGGAGAGGGTGAGATGAATGGAAAGAATAACATGGAAACTTATACTACCAAATGTAAAATAGATAGCCAACAGGAATTTGCTGTATGGCTCAGGAAATTCAAACAGGGGCTCTGTATCAACCTAGAGGGGTGGGATGGGG
>SJYV01038002.1:768386-797808 GCA_006410875.1 Neotragus pygmaeus | reverse complement strand
ATCTTTTGTTGAAAGGAGTGGCTTTTCTGCCCCCCCCCTTTTTTTTTAATAAATGGGAAACCATCATACGAGCTCAGAGCTAAACAAAAGTTCTGCGTGCGAGCTAAGTTGCGTCTGACTCTTTGCAACCCTAAGGGCTATATATAGCCCACTAGGCTCCTCTGTCCAGGGAATTCTCCAGACAAGAATGCTCGAGCGGGTTGCTGTACCCTCCTCCAGGAGCTCTTCCTGCCCCAGGGATTGAACCTGAGTCTCTTACATATTCTGCCTTAATAGGTAGGTTCTTAACCACTAGCGCCACCTGGGAAGCCCCAGCGAAGTTTGAGAGTCTTCCAATCAATGTGACGTGTTTAGAATATAAATAGTCGATTTTAGCAGTTCCAAGTATTTACTAGTATTTATTTGCATGTCGATGGGCCAGACATTCTTCAAACTGCCTTCCTCAAAACACTTTTTAAAGAAATGCAATCTTAATACCTGAGCTGTTGAATTGATGGGTTTGGTCTTATTTTTGACTAAAAATAAACGAAAGGATAAGTAACCATGAATCCCTGGTAATGGTCAATGTATTCCACAGTGAATCTCTCTTTCCCATTATACCATCTAAAATGGTATGCATTTATTTCTCCGGTGTTGTTTTAATGCACTGAGTTAATGATAGACTCTTGTGATCTATAAGGTATCAAAAATTCTGTGAAATTATACTCTAAAATATGAAGATACATATCATTTGTTGCACTGATAGTGCCAATTAAATTGTAAATATCAAAGTTACAAAGGGAGAACCAATTTATTAGGGTGAACGATCACACAAGTTGAGGATGGATTGTCTTTAAGGCAAACACTGAAAATTTGCTTTAAGCTATGTCTTAAAGAAAAGGGATATTGAACTTTCAAAATATTCTGTATGTCAGTAACAATGAGATATTTTGTCATTGGCATATGATTTATTTTTTAAAATGGTTGAGAAAAGAGAAATACATTCATTCTACATTTAAAAATTTATTTTCTTCTTAAAATTTTAAGAAATTTTCTAGTAGTTAAGTGGTTAGGATTCTGTGCTTCTACCACAGTGATTATGGGTTCAATCTCTGGTCAAGGAAATAAGGTCCTGCATGCCCCCCAAAAAAAAGTAAAAAAAAATTATATGAGATTAGCTTCCATTATAGGAAATAAACACATAGCAATGCAAAATTATATTCCACACTCAAAGACATTCAACATTTTAGTTAGTTTATGCTATAATGTCCTTAAAACTAAATCTTCAAACATAGGTTAACAGTGCCTTTTCAATTAAAAAGCCCTCAGCCTTTCTAAGAAGGGAACTAAATATATTAATTTTTCAGTATTTTAAATATTTAACATTACCACATGGCACATGTAAGCAGCCATCTAGTATGAAATAGTGGATGCTCCTATCATTCATTACCAGAAATACACTTTCGTATGTTTTCTAGATTCTAAACCCAGACCAATTCAGTTTTTAAAGAAACTGCATTTAATTGCAATATATGTTGAAAATGAGTATTCTCTATTCTTCTTAATGATAATTAATATTACCTCATTTACCACCACTACAAAGAGCAAATTATAACTATTTGGAAAGCCTTGGCCCTTTGCTTTTCGTGTATTTGCAGTTTATAAATGTTAATCCCAGTGGATCCCAAGGATAAGTGAAGATTCATAGGCTAGAAACATTTTGCAAGAAGTGACAAAAAGCAGACATTCCCCCTCAGTTATATAGCAAAGAACTTAAGAACTTTGAACTACAATCTAAAAATCTTGCCATATTAATTAAGATTTTGAAAGGCAAGTATCCATGTTCAAATGTTGATATATTTATGAATACTTTGCCTTATATATTTTTCTTCTTAATCTATACTGGTAATATAAAATAAAAATAATGATGATAGAAAAATAACTCGGGAGGCTTAGCCTGGAGGATCATTGATAAGATGTTAAACATGAGCTTTTTCTAAGACAGCAACCTAAGAATGGGCTTTTACATTCCCTGGGAAGCAGTCAGGACACTGAGCCTGTGTAACATAAAAAAATAAAAAATGTTTACTTTAGACTTAAGCTTGGCATTTTAATACGCATTATTCAATGAACATATGATCACTGTGTTAATAAATTTGAGAAATGAAATTTTTTTAAAGCGTTTCACAGTTATCAGAAAAATCTTCAAAACATGATAGATAATAAATCAGTGTTTGCATAACATTCATGTATGTTCTACATAAGTATTGATCCTAATTTATAGATAATAAAACTGAGAAAAGATTATTTAATAACTTCAGAGATATTNCAGTTATCAGAAAAATCTTCAAAACATGATAGATAATAAATCAGTGTTTGCATAACATTCATGTATGTTCTACATAAGTATTGATCCTAATTTATAGATAATAAAACTGAGAAAAGATTATTTAATAACTTCAGAGATATTGGTAAAGAATATAGTTTTGTTTTCTGTATTTCTGTTTAAAGAAATATTATTACCTTAGACAAAATTATCTAATAAAATGTTATAGGCATATTGTTTTTATAATTGCAAATATTTTCTTAGCAATAATTCTGAACTTATTTAAGGATGAGGACATCAACTCACTCATCTTCTGTATATTTTTTGTTTTTCTTATTTAAGTATAGTTGATTTACAATGTTATATTGGTTTCAGATGTACAACATAGTAATTCAATATTTTTATAGATTATACTCCATTTAAAGTTATTACAAAATATTTACTATATTCCCTGTATTGTACAATATACGCTTGTAGCTTATTACTTTTTACATAGTAGTTTGAAACTCCTGTGTAGTTTTCCTTCTTATTTACTCTAGAAAAAGTAATATAGCTCTTAAGAAACCCTCAAATTGTGCATATTACATTAAGATTTAAGAAACCTCAGCTCTTTTTCCAACTCTGTTATCAACAATTATATGACTCTGCTTAGTTGATTGAAAGCTTAACACTTACAGATACATGTAGGGCACATAGTGGATCCCCTAGATGTTCCTCAAACAGTAGATAATGAAATGATTCTCAGTGGGGAAAATGATATGATTTATGCTCACCTTCTTTGTACTTTGTGATATACAAGTTGACTTTAAATCTTATAAATCAATCTAATCCACAATGTCCTGCTTTAAAATGAGGCCAAAACAACTGAATCTTAGCTTCAGAAAATACATCTATCCCAGGGAAGTTTTTTAAATCTTTGGAACTAATACAGTATCTTTCTTCTATAGTTATCTCTCTGCTTTGTTTCTAGATGCTCATGTAATTGGGAAAACACTAATTACATTCCATGGACCTGCAAAATGATGTTTCATCACCTGTGATGAAACTGCTACAAGACTTTAGAGGTTCATGTAAGGGAGTTCTTATAAATCTGCTCTTTATTGCAAGTAACTGAATAAATATATCTTAGGACAGATGAGAAAGTAGCCTTGAAGACAGTTTGCAGAGTTTATCCAACATCCTAATCCAGGATTTTTCTGTTCTGCATTTTTATAGGTGATGATCTAGCCTGTGTTTCAATTCTTCCAGTGAAGAAATTGTTCTTTAGTTAGAGAACTAGAAGCATCCAAAAATGCTTCTCTGTGTTATTTAATATCTGTTGTTCTATAACTTTTAGCCTTTTGCTCTTATTCTCCCCTTTTAAGGAACATAGGACACGCTGGATATATCTATTACCTGCTTCCTGTGCTAATACTTTAAACACATGTACAAATGCCGTATCACCCCCAAGTCCACTCAAAGCAGCCCCAGGTATTCTCACGCACACTAGTTGTTTTCACAGACTCTTCATGTTATGTTTTGTTGTCTTCTCTATCCTGATAGTCTTTTAGTGCTTTCAATGTGTTTGCTAATGTCTTTCAAAGTCTATGACTCACTATATACAATATCTTAAGTTGATGTAAGTCTAGAAGTGAACTATTACCGTACCTGATATGGAACCTTTGTTCGGTTGATGCAGTCAAAAAATATAAAATATTCTTAAGCAGTCATTTGAACTATTGCTTCATCATGAAATTCGGAGAAGGCAATGGCACCCCACTCCAGTACTCTTGCCTGAAAAATCCCATGGGCAGAGGAGCCTAGTAGGCTGAAGTGCATGAGGTCGCTAAGATTTGGACACGACTGAGCGACTTCACTTTCACTTTTCACTTTGATGCACTGCATTGGAGAAGGAAATGGCAACTCACTCCAGTGTTCTTGCCTGGAGAATCCCAGGGACGGGGGAGCCTGGTGGGCTGCCGTCTGTGGGGTCACACAGAGTTGGACACGACTGAGGCGACTTAGCAGCAAGCAGCATGAAATTGCAGTTCACTGATTTAGTTATCTGTTATTTCATTAAAATTGCCCCAAATTTTAGCAGCTGAAAACAACAATGAACAGTTATTATCTTTCAGAGTTTCTGTAGCTCAAGAATTTGAGAGCAACTTAGCTGGGTAATCCTGGTTTAGTGTCTTTCATGAGGCTACAGTTAAAATCTTAGCTAGGTCTACCATCNCCCAAATTTTAGCAGCTGAAAACAACAATGAACAGTTATTATCTTTCAGAGTTTCTGTAGCTCAAGAATTTGAGAGCAACTTAGCTGGGTAATCCTGGTTTAGTGTCTTTCATGAGGCTACAGTTAAAATCTTAGCTAGGTCTACCATCCTCTGAAAGCTTGACTAGGGCTGGAGGATCTGCTTCTAAGATGGCTTGCTTATATAGCAGTCAAATTCATGCTGGCTCAGTTCCTTACCATGGATGTGTCCTTAGGGTTGCTTAAGTGTCCTCATGAAATGACATGATTTCTGACTTCCCTGAGAGTGAGTGATCTAAGGGAGAGCAAAGGCAGAAGTCACAATATCCTTTATGTTCTAGTCTTGGCAGTCACATGTTGTCATTTCCATAATATTCATATACTACTGGTTATGCAAGTCAGTCCTATCCAGTGTGAGAGGGGAGGGACTAAACAGGGGCATTAATATCAGGCAGCAAGAATTATTTGGGGCCATGTTGGAGGTTGACCCTGGAGTCCATCCTCTATCCCTCACTGACTCATCTCCCTTCCACCGATAAGTTGTACTCATACCTTCTCAAGACCACCAGAAGTTTTATCCCACTACATCATCATCTCAAAACCTAGAATCTTTTTTCGTCTGTGAGGCCCAATATGGATGAAGTTCTCTGGGTATGGTTCCTTGAGAACAGTTCACTGATCTNTACCATCCCTCTGGGTCGTCCCAGTGCACCAGCCCCAAGCATCCAGTATCATGCATCGAACCTGGACTGGCGATTCGTTTCATATATGATATCATACATGTTTCAGTGCCATTCTCCCAAATCATTCCACCCTCTCCCTCTCCCACAGAGCCCAAAAGACTGTTTTATACATCTGTGTCTCTTTTGCTGTCTTGCTTACAGGGTTATCGTTACCATGTTTCTAAATTCCACATGTATGCGTTAGTATACTATATTGGTGTTTTCTTTCTGGCTTACTTCACTTCAAAAGTTTTTTGATTTCTTATTTTAATAAAGCCTTGTAAAAAAAAAACGTGTGGTGAAGATCACGTGACACAGAATTTACTGCTTTACCCATTTCTAACTGTGCGTGTGGTTCAGGGGCAGTTACTACATCCACAGGGTGGGGCAAGCATCACTGCCGTGCACCCGCAGAGCTCTTCACGAAACGGGAACTCTGTCCCCATCAAACAGCCACTCTACTCCCTCCAGCGCCCGGCCGCTGGCAGCCACCCCCCTCCTCTCTGTCTCTGTGAATGGGATTGCTCCAAGGACCTCTTACAAGCGGAATCATACAGTGCGTGTCATTTCGCATCTGGCTTACTTCCCTCAGCATCGTGTCCTGAAAGTCCAGCCGTGTTGCAGCATGTGTCGGAATGCCCTTCCTATTAGAGGCTGGACGGCATTCACTTGCATGGATAATGACACACTGTATTTATTGCGTTCATCCATCGTCCATGGATGGACATGTGGGTGGCTTCCCCCTTTCGGCCACCTGGAACAGTGCTGCTATAAACATGGTTGAACAAACATCTCCTCAAGTCCCTGCTTTCAATTCTTTGGGGTCTATACCCAGAAATGGAACTGCTGGGTCACGTGCCAATTCTATTTTTACCTTTTTGAGCAACTGCCAAACTGTTTTCCACAGCAGTTGTGCCATCTTACACGCCGGCCAACAGTGCGAGGTTCCAATTTCCACACACCTTTGCCAACACTTGAGGGCTTTTTTTGTTGTTGTTTGTTTGCTTGCTTGTTTTGGGTGGCAGCCATTCTAATGGGTGTGAGGTGGTATAAATAAAGTTTTATTAGAACACAACCACGTCCATTCATCAAGAAACTGCCCATGGCTGTCTTCCCATGACAAACGCAGTGTTGAGCAGTGGTGCCTGCAGAGGTACCTGGCCCTTAATGGAAAGTTTTGCCAACTCCTGAAAAGCTGGGCTTCAATTCTGACCTGTTTTTCATGCAGGGTTTTGGGGAGTTCTTCACCTATTTCAGGAGGGAGCCAGGGCTCATGTCTGTTTCTTGATATCAGAAAATAAAAGTTGTTGATAAAAAGGTTTTAAAAAGCCCCCTTCAAAGCTTAGAGAAAACAGCTTCCCTCTTTACACCAGGAAGTGGTGTTACTAAGAGTTGGGAAAAAAGTGATTTGGAAACCAAAGTCAGCAGGTTCCCTCCATCTGTGCCTCTGGGAAACTGAGCACGTCAGCTAACAAACTCACTTCAGGGTCAAGTTTTCAGAATGTACAGGCTCCCTCACCCTCTACCCACCAGCATCGCCTTCATTGTACTGTCTTCTCCATCACCAATCCTGCTCGCCTCGCCTATTAAGCACAGAACCTCACACAATAAGTGGTGAGTGATTTACGGGCATCCTGGGTAAAGAGGGAAAATCCCCAACACAGACACATCAGGAAAGCCCACCAGTGAACACGAGGGAAGAGGCATCTTTACGGGTGGAGGGGCCCCGCAAGGGGCAGTCACATCCTCACCCTAGAATCAGCCATGGTGAATAAGCAAGGGTCCCGGCTGACCCCAGAGACCCCCAGAGACTCCCACCACTAGCACCCCAGCAACCATCCGGGAGGCCTCCTGCCTCGCCTCCCAGGGTCCTCCCGTGGTTCCTGGGATTACTAGCTGGAGGCATCAAGACAGCTATGGTGGACATGCCCAAGGACAGCTCTGGTGGGGATGCTGGGGGCAGAGGAAGCAGGAGGAAATCGCTGACCTGTCCCTTGGGCATGGGCGCCAACTGCCCCAGAAGATCGGCTTTCCAGGATGTAAGAGTGTGCAACTGTCACAGAAGTATGTTCTGAGTTCCTCGTGTGTGGGAGTAGGGAGTGAGGGGTAGAAATGAGGACTCAAGAGTCTCTCCTTAGTGAGGAAACACTTTGGGAATAAACAGTGGTGATGGCTGCAAACCACAGTGAATAGAATTAATGTCACCAAATTGTACACATCTGCATGATTAAAACAGCAAATTAGAACTGGACATGGAACAACAGACTGGTTCCAAATAGGAAAAGGAGTACGTCAAGGCTGTATATTGTCACCCTGCTTATTTAACTTCTATGCAGAGTACATCATGAGAAACACTGGGCTGGAAGAAGCACAAGCTGGAATCAAGNGACATGGAACAACAGACTGGTTCCAAATAGGAAAAGGAGTACGTCAAGGCTGTATATTGTCACCCTGCTTATTTAACTTCTATGCAGAGTACATCATGAGAAACACTGGGCTGGAAGAAGCACAAGCTGGAATTAAGATTGCTGGGAGAAATATCAGTAACCTCAGATATGTAGATAACACCACCCTTATGGCAGAAAGTAAAGAGGAACTAAAAAGCCTCTTGATGAAAGTAATGAGGAGACTGAAAAAGTTGGCTTAAAGCTCAACATTCAGAAAATGAAGACCATGGCACCTGGTTCCATCACTTCATGGGAAATAGATGAGGAAATAGTGGAAACAGTGTCAGACTTTATATTTTTGGGCTCCAAAATCACTGAAGATGGTGACTGCAGCCATGAAATTAAAAGACGCTTACTCCTTGGAAGAAAAGTTATGACCAACATATTGAGGAGCAGAGACATTACTTCGCCAACAAAG
The DNA here is from genome assembly GCA_006410875.1 of Neotragus pygmaeus. Lineage (NCBI taxonomy): Eukaryota > Metazoa > Chordata > Mammalia > Artiodactyla > Bovidae > Neotragus > Neotragus pygmaeus. The sequence goes on along the minus strand of SJYV01038002.1, from coordinate 789,683 downwards.
GTCCGTTTAGTCAAGACTGTGGTTTTTCTAGTGATCATGTATGGATGTGAGAGTTGGACTGTGAAGAAGGCTTAGCGCCGAAGAATTGATGCGTTTGAACTGTGTTGTTGGAAAAGACTCTTGAGAGTCCCTTGACTGCAGGGAGATCCAACCAGTCCATTCTAAAGGAGATCAGCCCTGGGTGTTCTTTGGAAGGAATGATGCTAAAGCTGAAGCTCCAGCACTTTGGCCACCTCATGCGAAGAGGTGACTCATTGGAAAAGACTCTGATGCTGGGAGGGATTGGGGACAGGAGGAGAAAGGGACGACAGAGGATGAGATGGCTGGATGCCGTGAGTTTGGGTGAACTCCGGGAGATAGTGATCGACAGGGAGGCCTGGTGTGCTGCGATTCATGGGATCGCAAAGTGTCGGACATGACTGAGTAACTGAACTGAATTGAAGCCTTAAATTTTCCCTCTGATGGGATGACAATGGGGATAATACTCCCTTCATTGGGCTGCAGTGAGGATTGAGGAAGAAAATCCACATAAAGTATTTAGTAATGTACTATGCATCTGGCACAGAGTACAACTCAATAAATTTGTTATCAGTCAGTCATTAACGGTAATATGCATGCTTCAGTTTCACCATAAGGAAAAAATATTTCATAAACTACACAACTATATAACAAAATTTACATGAAAACTAAAAAGTGTACCACTCGAGTTTTTCACTTGAAAAATATAAAGAAATCTTATAAATTTTTATTGATTCCCACTGTCTAAAGAATAAATTCTGAACTTGTTATTCTGAAAATCAAACTCTTCTACGTCAACTCAATCTCTCTTCTCAATTGTTTCTTTATTACAACAGTACTTCGATAATCATGACTAATACCTTCCCAAACAAAAAAAATCCCAAACACAAGCACTACTACAGCACATAATTTCATTATAAAATACAAAAAAAAAAAAAAATCATTAAACTGAAAAATTTTACTCTCTCATATTCTGAATAAAAAAGTGTTAAAAATNCGGCTAAGTTGCCATGTAGATAGGAAGCTTCTGCTTATTACAAAACGGCCCTTTTCAGGGCCATCCACTTGGTCATAAGATGGGCTGTTACTTAAAAGCGAATAAGCCAGAGGTATCTTAATGGAGTCAAATTGTGTTTCTCTTTCACTTTTCCCCCCCGCCCCCAAGTTTGACGTCTCAAGATGGCGGTTCTCAGACATGTTACTAGAGCCAGGCCGAAGAAAATCTCCGGCAGTGGGGCTGCTAGGTTATTTTTTTTCTTCCTCAATCGGAGTGGGTTGTAGCTAGAAGTGTGGTTTTCTAACTTAAATGTGTTTGAATTCATCTCATTCCACAAAGGTTAAAATTAACTGCTAGAATGTCCCACTGACCTAGCTCCTAGTGTCCTGTAGAGAGCACTGAGACTGAGACAGCCTCCCTCCAACAGGAAACATTACAGATGGCTATAGACAGACGGATCCATAGCTAATAAACTCGGGTGGGAGGAACATTTAAAAATTCCGTCTTACGCAGTGCAGTCTTGAAGGACCCGTTGGAAGTGTAGCATGATTAAGAGGTTATCGGTCATCTTAATACTTTATTTCCAAAATATTGATAATGTGCCTTAAATTCCTGTGTTAGGTCAATCTATGGCCTTCCCACCTCATATGACTATCCTTACCGCTCCATTTTCCCACTAGGCAGAAAAGATTGTCTTCAGACCTTCTCCCTACCACCTGCGGTCTAAATCTTTCACTCCCTGAGGACTTGTATTTGTACCAGTGGAAACACTGGTGTGGGTGAACACATTCAGGGACAGTGTCATTCTGTGCTTATTTTCTCAAGATAGATATTAATGGAGCCCACTTGCACTATCAATAGCTATCAATAACTTATTTGAATGTACAACAAATTACTCGGTCATCCTTATTTAACAATAGTGATGTCCCAGCTTAAGTTATTCCTCCTTCCTGTATATGTTTTAGTGTCCTAGATCCTTCTCATTTATGAAATCTCCAAGCCTTGGATAATCTGGAGTCACTGTCTGCATATCTTTTCATGATTATATGTGGTGGCTCTTCTAGCCCGTGGGATTTTCTAGGCAAGAAGCAAGAATACTGGAGTGAGTTGCCATTTTGTTCTCTAGGGGATCTCCCGGGCCCAAGGATCGAACTGGGGTCGCCAGCAACTCCTGCCTTGACAGGCAGATTGTTTTACACTGAGCCATGTGGGGAGCCCAAAGGAGTAGGGGAACGCCAAAGGACAGTGGTGGTAAGAGAAGTCTGGAGTCCTACGGTTGGAGAGGTAGCCAAGAATAGGACACGACAGCAACGGAACTCTACCCATTATTCCCGGTCTTTGTAGGTTAAGAGGCAAATTTCCTCAGAAAAGGGTTGTCAGCCTCCTAGGCACCAAAGAAATTGGCCCATAGGGGGACAAAACCCACAACCTTGGCATTATTAGCACCACTCTCTAACCAACTGAGCTAACCAGCCTTATTTTTTACTTGGGAAAAATATCCTTCCCATAGTTCCCAGAGACCTTTGAATGGGCAAATCTAAAACTGTATTTCTAATCCTGCTACATGAGACTTTGTTTATTACTCCCGACTTCAGAACCTTCTCACAGTGTTTTGTTGTATCTTTCTTCCTCACCAAGATCCTATGTTCTCCGTGATGTTTCTCAGTTTGCTTTTTTTCTGTCCTATTCCTGGTTTGTGATTCATCCCAAACAACAAACTCTTGTTCTCCATTATCAATTTGTAAACCCTCCTTGAGCCATCTCTTCCAGAATGTGCCATAAATGGTAAGACACCAAAAAAAAAAAAAAAAAAAGGTAAGACACGTGGCACCCAAAAAAAGAATTGAATAACAACTATAACAGAGACTATGCTACCCCAAAATATGCTATTATGGCATGAAAATTATTTTCAGCAAAGAAATTTGAAGAACAGCTGATGTAAGAATGGGGCTTTGACTTCCCTTTTTCTTCCCCAAAGCAGATAATTATTCCATGTGAAAGGTGCCATCCCTTTACCAGGAAAAAAATAAACTATTTTGTCACCAAAAAAATGGGGAGTCTAGGATAAGCAAAATCTGTACAAACAGACCTTGTTAAAATAATCCTTATCTTCCTTTAGTCTCCTCATGTATGTTAATTGCTATTTCACAATTACTACTCTTTGTTCAAACTAAACACTTAGGCCTAACTGCTTTTTAGATCATCATTTTCCTGTGAAGACTCCCATATACATATAAAAAGATTTAATAAAATTTGCATTCTTTTCTGCTATTAATCTGTCTTATGTCAACTAAATTTTCAAGCCTGGCTAGAAACCCTAAAAGGGTAGCGGAAAGTTTCGCTCCTCCTACAGCTTTCCAATCCCTAGAGAGGTCTGAGAGGTTTCTCTACCTGCATTATTCCCAATCTATGATCACTACCTCCCACAGCGGATTTCATTATCCCTTATAGGAAGAGAGATTCCGAGTCTGGAGAGCCTAACTTTTATTCCAGGCTTGATCATGCCATCAAGAGGAGCAGAGAGCTAGACTCTCTCTCTCTCCCCCACCGCCACTGCCCTCCCCCCAACCCTAACTCCCTTCCTCCTCCACCTCCTCCAACTGCTCTCCTTTTTCCTCTTCTTCTCCTTCCTCCTCTTCTTCTTCACTTTTGTCAGAAACTGTAAAGAGTCTGAGATCTTACCCTACTTAGGAGATAATAAAATAGCCTGTAACATTTTCATGACTGCTGGCAGTAGACACAACACCTCGATCAGAGACAAGAGGCTTTATTACTCACAGCACAGCAGCAACAAAGTTGCATTGGTTCACCATGCCCACCAAGTCCCACAGGGGCGACCTGGAGGGGCCCAGGTAGATGCTGCATGCACAGTGGGTTTCCATCACAGCCACGGGACAGCTTGGGGGACTGGTGGCTTAAATGAGTGTGGCAAGTAAACCTGCTGTTTTTGTGGGAGCAACCACTACCCTATTCTTTAAGGTCCCTCAACCCTGATGAGTAGCATTCTTGACACAGCCTGTAAGAACAGGCAGGAACTCTCAGGGCAGATTGCCTCTTACAACGCTGTGTTCAAAAAACACTGAATATATTCAAGCAGGGACACTGATGGTGAGAAATTTTATTGTTAGAGCCATTTTCAGGCAAGCAGCTATGAGGGTGTGAGGAAGAATGTCATTTGGGAGATGGGCCCAGAAGGAGTGGCAAGTGTTAGGCTGAGGAAAGAGCAGAGAGTGGAGAGGAGGCAGGCGATGCACTATGTTATTGAAGAGTGCCCAGTTCTGCAAAGGATACTAAGTATATGTTGGACTCAGAGACAAGAGACAGAAGTGATCTAAACACAGAGGATGGGATTAAAGGATAAAACAGGCACCACACACTCATGAGGCACATAAAGAACTCAGCATCTATGAGGCATCTCATATTTAAGACATCTTAAATCGGCCAACCACTTACCCCCTATCCACAGCATGCAGATAAAACTCATTGGTGAGTGACAACTATAGACCAAGCAAAACTACCCACGTGATCAGACCCAGCTACCTTGGACCTGCCCAGTCCTCTTGTTCAACTTAACTCTGATCCTCCGAAGCCCATCATCACACAGGAAGGCTAATTGAGGCAGAACAAAAGGTGTATGAACACTGTGCTAGAACAAGATTCATCTAGCAGGACCTCCCACCTGTTTGTCTTACCCTGAGGATGGTGTGCAACCATCTCTTTCCCTGTGCTTTTTGCAACATTGATTCAAAATCCTGAAACATTTTAATGACCTCTGGGAGAGTTGTGTGGTGCACTTGAAGGTGAAACTGCTACCATAAAATTGCCCTTTTGGCATGACTTATTTGAGCTAAAAGCACTTGAAAAACAGGTGCAAAAGGGCACTCCTTTTTGTCCTAAACTCCAGTGTACCATAGGAAAAACAGCATATGACCAGAGATCTACTTTAAGCAGATAAACCTGCATTGTTAACCCTTTTTTCTACCACTAACTACCCTAATATAAAGGCTGTCATCTATGGTGTCTGAANTAATATTTGCCATTATTTCCCCTCCTGCTGTAGCAGTTTCTGGTTTCTTTCCTTGGTCTTTTGAAATTATGTCTCTTTTCTTCTTTTGATTTAATTCTTCCTTTTCTAGTTTATTATATATCCTTCCATGGAAGGAACCCAGCTGGGTTTTCTATTCTGACTTAATGTTAGAGTAACCTGAGAATAGCTGGATTTTACTCATCATACCTGGCCCCTATCCAACACCAGTTAAATCAGAACCATTTAAGGGCAGAAGGCGTGGGTGGAGAGGTGGGTGTGTGTGTTGGGGGTGGGGGTGTGGGTGTGTGTGGGTGTGTGTGGGTATGTGTGGGTGTGGATGTGTGTGTGTATTCCACATCATGAACATCTAATAGACTGGATTACAGCAGACCAGTGGTTCTCAAAGTGTGGTCCCTGGACCAGTATCATCATTTGCAAACTTGTTAAAAATGCAAACCTTTGAACCTCAGCCCCACCCTTCAGAAACCCCAGGATCAGGGTCCAGATTGCTGTGTCTTTAAGATCTTCCCCGATGATTCTGAAACATGCTAAAATTTGAAAGCCTATGTGCTAGATCACTGGTAATTCTGGTATCTAAGTTCACACCTCATGTAAAACTGTGCTTCCTGATCAGGATCACTCAAGAACTCTACCCTTGGCCTGGTGAGGTTTGCAACCTGATTTTTAATCAGATCCCGAGTGATGTGTGTGTAGATCAGAGGCTGAGAAGCAATGTTCTAAGAACTAATTCAAGCTTGTATTCACAGAGTTGACTCTTATGATTATGTTAATAAATATAATTATTCATTTCTCAACAATGGAAGCCATTCATTCTTCAACAATTAAAAAGGAATCAAAGTTGTTTTTCTCTATGTGGTGCCAGCTTTGAGCCTTTTTCCTTTTTTTAAATTGAAATATAGTTGATTTACAATGTTGTNTAAATATAATTATTCATTTCTCAACAATGGAAGCCATTCATTCTTCAACAATTAAAAAGGAATCAAAGTTGTTTTTCTCTATGTGGTGCCAGCTTTGAGCCTTTTTCCTTTTTTTAAATTGAAATATAGTTGATTTACAATGTTGTATTGGTTTCAGGTGTGTGGCAAAAGTGATTCAGTTATAAATTAATATATACATATAATGGCATCCCATTTCAATATTCCTGCCTGGAAATTTCCATGGACAGAGGAACCCAGCAGGCTATAGTCCATGGGGTTTCAAAGAGTTCAACACAACTGAGCACACGTGCATATATCCATATCTATATATATCTGCTCACACACACAAATAAACACTCATATACACATAAGATTCTTTCATATGGGTTTTTAAAAAATAATCGGTATAGTTCCCTGTGGTCCTTACTGGTTATCTATTTTAAATATAGTATAGTGTATACGTTACTCTGACTCTTTTTCTATCTTCTGTTTCTGTTCTAAGGTTATTTTCACATCTCCTGAGAAAAAGAGGAACTGAAGGTCAAAGTTTCTTTGTATGTAATTTGTTGCTTTTTCCCTAAAAAGAAAAAACGAAAAAAAAAGATCAAAATCCCTAATGTGTTCCCCTTAGTTCTGAGATGTGTATCCATTTAATTCCTCTGGAAACTGGATCTCCAGGGTTTGACAAAGAACAAAGATGGAATCTTTGCTTTGTGTCTTCTCCCACGCACGGGGAAGAAACTCTGGGTGTAAAAAAAAAACCTTTATTGGTGTATTAAGAGGAAGGAATGTGTGTATTTATATATATACTGAGGTGGGTAAATTAGAGAGAGGAAAATGTCCTTTCCACCAAGTCAGGTTCATCACCTCTTAGGGTCAAGCTCTGGTGTGAGGATGCCCCAGATTCCTCTGTAACAGAGGGAGCTCTGTTGCTTGCTGTGATTATTCTAAGACTATGAGAACCAGTGTAATGGCAAAAGATCACAAACCCACCTGTTCAAGCACCTGTTTTTTTGATTCTTTTACCTTCATCTGAATCTTCAGCCTCATTTAGCTCAGATAAGAACTGATCCCTTGAAACTGCAGGTCCTTTATCTACTTGGTATCCTAGCCTAAGCTTTGATTTGGGAGGAGTAGTCAGCAGGTAGAGAAAAGGGCTGTCAGACGATCTGCTTTTGTAGGTAACAGAACATTTCCAGAGTTAAAAAGCGCATACTAGAAAATAATGATTTAATACTGTATTTGAATCTGATTAAAACCAATGTNTTGATTTGGGAGGAGTAGTCAGCAGGTAGAGAAAAGGGCTGTCAGACGATCTGCTTTTGTAGGTAACAGAACATTTCCAGAGTTAAAAAGCGCATACTAGAAAATAATGATTTAATACTGTATTTGAATCTGATTAAAACCAATGTGCAAATCAACTACACTTAATAAAGGAATCCATCACTGTATCTTTTTTCAAATGTATTTTTTTTATTGAAGTATAGTTGATTTATAAAGTTAGTTTCTGGTGTACAGCAAAGTAACTCAGTTGTGTGTATGTGTGTATATATATATATATATATATATAATCTTTAACATNAATCCATCACTGTATCTTTTTTCAAATGTATTTTTTTTATTGAAGTATAGTTGATTTATAAAGTTAGTTTCTGGTGTACAGCAAAGTAACTCAGTTGTGTGTATGTGTGTATATATATATATATATATATATAATCTTTAACATTCTTTTGCATTAGGTTGATTGCAGGATATTGAAGATAGCTAACTGTGCTGTGCAGTAGGACCTTGTGGTTAATCTATCCTCTATATAATAGTTTACATCTGCTAACCCCATCTTGTAATCAGAAAGTCTTAGAAAAATAAAGGATTCAAAATAAAATGTGCAGTGTTAAGAAATGAAGAAGCCTCCCTATCACATTAAAGTCAGTTTTCTTGCCCCAGTTTCACCAGTCTGTTAAAAAGTTCTTAGTTACTCAAGTGACTTCTTTCTGAGTTTGTCTGCCCGCACCCAGCTGTGAGGTTACCCTGTGAGAAAAGCAACTTCTCTATTTAACCACTCAAGATGTGAATATCTGTTGTGAACCAGATGCAGCTCTAATAACCACAGATCCAGGAATCAAAGGCTACTCCTCACAAACAATACACTCTCCTTGTTCCTGAAACCACCCTCAGTAACCTCTGCAAGTATTACAGAAAGTAGGTATGCCAGGTCTAAAAGGCAGTTGCAGCCATACGTTTCTTATAACTGGATTGATTTCAAACCTTAGTGGAAGTTTTATGAACAAAGGTGGTAATTGGTGACATACAGTTCCTAGGACTATGGAGCAGTTTTTGCAAAGTAAGATGCACAGTATTGCCAATTTGGTCAACAGTTGAAACTTAAAACGCTCCGATTTTGAAATATGCTGATATACGTGAAACATGTGACAGTCAAAGGTTGGTTTCTCTCTTACCANAAAAAAGAAAACACCTCAAACACGCTGTTTTCATCCTCCCAGCCAGAAGTACACTCACTCTTTTCTGAAAGTCCAAGGTACTTTGTACCACTCATAAGATACTCAGTTCTAATTTAGGTTTCATTTATATGCTTACATGATTTATCTCTTCTTGTATATCTTAAACTTTCTACCTGTATAGGTTGTATCATTCTACGTGTCATAGTTAGCACATCTACATTACTTAGACGTGTTTCTGAGTTGGAACCTTCATGGAATTAGTTGATTAAGTGTTATAAATTGATTCAGGCTAACAAGTAGAAACACAGTAGTGTGGTTAAGAGAAAAACCTTTGGAGGTCAAACAATCCCAGGTTTAAATTTAGTTTTACCAGTCTCTAGTTAGGTGATTTTAGGCAAATTAATCTCTTGGCATCTCAATTTCCTCATTAGTAAAATGGGAATTTGTTGTTGTTTAGTCGCTAAGTTGTTTCCAACTCTTTTGCAACCCCAGAGACTAGCCCATCAGGATCCTCTGTCCATGGGATTTCCCAGGCAAGAATACTGGAGTGAGTTGACATTTCCTTCTCCAGGAGATATTCTCAACCCAGGGATCAAACCTGAATCTCCTGCATTGGCAGGTGGATTCTTTACCACTGAGCCACCAAGGAAGCCCAAAATGGGAGTAGCAGTACCTATTTTACAGATTTGTTATCATAAAAGATGTTGGACATAGAACACTTGCCTTAATAAATTATTACTAGCTTTGTAACATTTATTGTTTCTAGCACAGAATCTTACAAGTGTTTGATAACTTTTTACTAAATAAATGAATTATTTAGAAAACAAAACATGAATTTATTAAATATTTTAAATATATGTGTATGTTTAACAATTATGAAAAATATTAGAAAGGTAGAGAATACAGAATAAAAACTGGAAAAGCAAAGTAAGAAGTCAAGAAATTATATATTTTTTTAAGTAAGCAAGAAAAAATTTAATTTTTGATGTAGACTTCTATTCTTAACTCTACAGAATATGCTAGGAACACCTTTAAATTTTCCAATGGGAAAAATGTAATTACTCATTTTTAATTAAAACAGTTCACATCTTAAATTACATATAAAATTTATGTTTAAATACTGTAGCTTATGGGAGGCCCAGTCAGACTCCAGAATCTCAGCCACTGAGGAATTTCTGTGCTGGACCACCCACTGCAAAAGTGAAAAGTTGGTCCCTTTGCCAGTGTGGAAATTTCTTCAGAAGAGAGCTCTAAGCTGTTATAACCATTTTCCCCCAGGAAGACCGAGGCAGGGAAAAACACATGAGAAATTATTGGACAGACACTTGTCCAAGTTTCAAAGTAACAGTCAAAGTTGGAATTAATGCCTTTAACACTGCAGCTCTCCCAAACTTAAGTCTGTTTATATAGATGTGGGCTGACTTGTTTCAATCCGTTTTGCTGGAGGATACAGACTTACATGAATAAAGCTAGAATTTCAAGGCAAGTCACGCTATTTAGTTATAGTTTTATTTGGACTTTTTGTTCATTTTTCATTGCCTTTTTAAAAATGTCTTTAGAAACAAAGCATTCAAATAGTAATGTTGAAATAGCATTTGCATTTGAAATTTTGCTTCAAGTTTCTTGGGCTAACTTTTTTATTATGAAAGCAAAAGAGACACCCACATGGTGCTTAAACCTGGAGAAGTTATAGAAAGGTACATAGAATGAATCTTTGCTCATAACTTTCCTAATTCATAAAGACTAATATCTAACATCTTTTACATGAAATGTATTATCTCATCTATAATTAGGAACAGTCTGAAAATCTGGTTTCTTAGATTAATGCAGAACAGATGTTTGTGATAGTGCCTGAAATATAATAGACCTTCAATAAATATTATTGTGTTGGCAAAAAAGCTGGACAGGTGTGAGTGTGTGTATTTATGTACACAACTCTCCTTCACCCCCTCAGTACTTCCCAGTCAATGTTAGCAAAAAGCCACTGCAAGATGAGATTTTCTACATAAGTAGAAAATATATATACTTTATACTTACATTCTATGTACATATAACTTACTTATAAGAAAGTAAGTTATACTAACTTTCTACGTAAGTATAACTCTGGAGCCCCTGGGGACCTGAGAAGTCTATCTCAAATCCCAGCTCCAAAGACACTTTCTTCCACTCTCATTAGGGGAGATGACTGTTTACGGGGGTGGGATGGGCACTGCTGAAGTAAGAACTCCTTGGGTTGCACGTAACAGAAACCAGATTTGAACTACCATGGGCAAAACAAGTAATACGCTGACCTGAGCAAGAAAATCCCAGGAAGGGCGTGGATTCAGCTGGACTTCCAGGATCACAGGAACAGAGACATCACTACTCTCCAGCCAGCTCTCATTTCTGCTCCTCTGAGTCAGCTTTCTCTTACTAGACACTGCAACCTTCTGTCCTGAAGAAACTGACTTTTGATGTCTCATCTCTTCATTGTGAAAAAGACTGCTTTTCTTCTTTATATCTCATCTGAAAACTCTCAGGATAGGACCAGAGTTACCAGCCTTCTGACTAGAATGACAGAGTTTGAGTAAAGAGAAGAGCAGTTCTTCCTGAAGGTGGTCAGCTCTGTTTACAGGAGTATGATGCTGGACAGACAAAGAAATTATTCTTAAAATTATATATGTAAAAATCAGAATTATATTTACTAAATATAAAATTAAAATTTTTCCAGTTGCTTATTTTCTATAAAAATATTTTTCTGCCTCTTAGTATTTATCTCATATGTCTTCTGTCTCAATTTTTTTATACAGTATTGTTAAGTCCAACCCTTTCTTCCCTTCAAATCTGTACTTAAGATTTACCTTCTTGAACTTCTGATAAAATGTGGAGAATTGAACACATTTGTTTATTTTCATTTTCCCACAAATACAATTAAAACGGAAGCAGAAAAGGAAAAAATAGAATAAACCTCTAAATGCAAAGGAAAGGGAAAAGACTGTAACAGATGAAAAGTGACAGACTTTCAGAAGACAGTGGTAGGTAGATACAGTGCATCAGTTATCTATTACAGTGTAACAAATTATTCCAAAGCAGCATGTTAAAACAATAAACATTTATTATTTCACACAGTTTTGAGGGTCAGGAATCTGGAAGGAGTTTAGGTTGCAGTCAAGTTGTCGGCAGGGCTGCAGACATTGAAGAACTGGTGAATCCTCTTCCAAACTCACACACATGGTTGTTAGCAGGAGTTTTCAGTTCCTAACCATAAAGTTGCTCGTGAAATACTAACTACAATGGGGGAAGTGTAATAATACAATAGAGAAACTAACAGACCCCACCTTCATTACGGTATCAATGTAACATCACCAAATATTGTCTAAGTGGACATTGCGTGCCTAAGGACACGGCATCACTTCAATAACTTGGACGATATGCAGTGTGAATCTAATCACCTGAAATTACCATGCACACACACACACACACAGATGAGACATTCTTCAAAATAACTGGCCTATAATTTCAAAGGTGTTAATTCATGGTGTTATATGTGTGTTATATGTGTGTTATATGCTGAGAGTGCGGGAGCACACAGGAGGAGCACCTTAACCTGATTCAATGCCAAGGTGTCAGTAAGGCCTTTTCCAGACTAAGACTGTCTAGGCTGAGATCTGGAGTCAGTCTCCAAAGGGGAGATGAAAGTCAGAGGCGAGAAAGAAGGAAGCAGGTTATAGTCTACAAGACCAAGAAATGCTCTTGGGCTCGGATCTAGGTTGCGTTAACATGGCGAAACANGTGTGTTATATGCTGAGAGTGCGGGAGCACACAGGAGGAGCACCTTAACCTGATTCAATGCCAAGGTGTCAATAAGGCCTTTTCCAGACTAAGACTGTCTAGGCTGAGATCTGGAGTCAGTCTCCAAAGGGGCAATGAAAGTCAGAGGTGAGAAAGAAGGAAGCAGGTTATAGTCTACAAGACCAAGAAAAGCTCTTGGGCTCGGATCTAGGTTGCGTTAACATGGCGAAACGTACCAAAAAGGTCGGAATTGTGGGCAAGTACGGGATCCGTTATGGTGCCTCCCTCAGAAAAATGGTGAAGAAAATTGAAATCAGCCAGCACGCCAAGTAAAGCTGCTCCTTCTGTGGCAAAACCAAGATGAAGAGAAGAGCTGTGGGCATTTGGCATTGTGGTTCCTGCATGAAAACAGCAGCTGGTGGTCCCTGGACCCACAACACCACCTCTGCTGTCACAGTCAAGTTCGCCATCAGAAGACTGAAGGAACTGAAGGACCAGTAGAAGCGCCACCATCAATAACGTTGCTAGCCTGTAATAAATGGGTTAATTTATCTAAAAAAAAAAAAAGACCAAGAAAAAAGTCACTTGATCGTATGCCAAGTGATGTCTCTCTGTGTATGTATGCTTTCTTTAATAGCAGCAAGTTTGCTCCTTTACCTATCATACCTAAGATGTCACATTTCAAAATATCTTAGGTTGTGTCTATTGCTTTAGTCTAAGAAATGTACCTTGAAACACATGTGAAAAGTGAACAACTTTACCTTTGATTGCCTTAGTCACTGTAATCATCGTTTTTTCAAACACTATTCATCTCAAAAACTGAGCAATATCATTCTCATAGCACTTTTCATATATTTCCTTAACATATGCACCTTTATGAAGGGTGTTTTCTGATCACATCAACAGAAAATGATGCAGAAGACTAAATTCTTTCACAGTGGCAGTTTGCTAAGGGGTTAGGAGAAGCAGCCTCTTGTCAGATTGTGCCTGATTTGAATCCTGTTCTAGGCTCAACTCTGCCATTCATTAACCAGGTAGCCTGAGGCAAGTTACTTTTGAGCTTAATTTTTCTCATCTGTCAAATAAGAAAGTAATAGTACCTAATGTATAGGCTTGTTGTGAGAACTGATTGAGATAATATATGAAAACCATATTGCTCAGTGACTCAGAGAAAGAAGTCAATAATTCAGATCTTCTATATCACTCTTTATATACATTTAGAAAAACTTCTAGTAAAATAAGATCAAAATACAATGGTAAAAATACATGTAGAGTGCTATCAAGATAATGTTGGCCCATTATTTTATGATTGTGTAGTTTTTTTTTTTTTATGATGATTATAGTGCCTGGACCAATCAGAGATATTTGTCTACACTATCACATTTTGTAAGTTCCTAATCATCCTCCTTCTTGATTTTTTAATCCTCAGTAATCTAACCCTTCTTAGAGCACTTTGTAAGAAATAGCCAGGCCAGGACTAGTGATTCTCCAGGAGAAACTGGGATCTTTGAAAGCTCTACAGGCACTGCAAAACCAACTTCACTGTAACTCCTTACCATTCCAGTCTTTACCTTTACTTGTTTGTACATGAATGTATTTGTTCATTTATTTGGCATGATAAGGCAAAACATTTATTTTCTGGTATAATAAAAAATATTAAGTGCTTCAGAGGTGTCTTATCAAAAGTAATGCCACTCTCCCATTGGTATACTGAAGCATGTTTATTTTTTACAATAGCAGCTGGAAAGTGGGAGTGGATGGGATAAGTGATCTAAGGGATATTTTGTCACCAATAAACTAATAAAAAATATTTAAAGCTTCCTGGGCAACAATTAATAGAGATTAAAATAGCTATGATTTGTTTAACTTATGACTTTAATCAGTGTCTAATTGGGTTAACACTTTTTTGTCATTTTTAGGTCGACTAACATTCTTAACTTTTCAAATTTCTTCATCTCTTACTATGCAAGTGAAAAAACAACTTATTCCAAGTATATTTTGATACATTGAAATTTATTATATATTTGTGAATAGTGAAACTGTTAAAAGTGTAAAATAATTGTGAGAGCTGGAGATCATAATCTCTTTATTAGTAAAGTGATCCTAGGTTTTGACGTTGTAAGCTGGAAAATTCTGTCATCTATGTGTCTCCATAGCCCCCTCTACGCTCATACACACACACATCTCCTGTCTGTCTCCGTCACCACACACATGTCCCAAGCTATATATTTTTTAATTTTTTATTTTAATAAAGATATATTAAACATTAAAATATCTGTAGTATCTTATGAACCCTGATAAGAAATATATGATTCATCATCATCCTAAAAATGCTGACATAAATATGAGAGTAGTGATGATTAAAAACATTAAGATGAAATTTCTTCCATAGAATTCTTTTACATATTTGATTTGTCGAGAAAAGATTAGAGATCAATTAGAATTAATCTGATATTTAATTTATGACGATTTAACATTTTAATATTTTTGAACTTTAATTTTGTGAACAAAGTTTTAATTATAGTGTTTGATCAATTTGCATTTATTGAACATCTACTATATAGCAAGTACTATGCCAGGCTCCCACAAAAAGCTTAAAAGAAAATGACCCCTGAAATCTTAACTCACATTAAAACATCCCACATGGTCATTGACAAAGGCATAATATGGGGAAAAAAATAGTTTTCTACAATGGAATATTACTCAACCATAAAAATAATGAAATAATGCCATTTGTAGCAACATGGATGGATTAGAGCTTGTCACACTAAGTGAGGTAAGCCAGACAGAGAAAGACGAAAGTCATGTGATATTGCTTATATGTGGGATCTAAAAAAAAGTGATACAAATGAACTAATTTACAAAACAGAAGTAGAACCACGGGCATAGAAAACAAATTTATGGTTACCACAGGAGAAAGTCAGGGGATAAATTAAGAGTTTGGTATTAACATATACAAACTACTATTTAAAAAAATATACTGCTAAGCATCTTTTGCAGCACAAATACTGCCAAGATAATAACAATAGGATATAACACAAGAAAATTAAATGCTTTTTTAAGTGGAAAATTCAGAGAACTCACATTAGTATATAAACTCTACACAGGACTATTATGTTTTCTCCGGCAATGTATAATTTTTACAGTGTGTACAAACCCACAAGTGATAGTTTAAGGCAGAGAAGGTACTTCCAAAATAAGAATAGTAAACTGAATTGAGATTTACTGCTTTGGTAGTCATAATGCTAAGGTTAATGCTGCCTGGGATGAAAGGAGTGTGCTCACCAACCTTCCAGGATACCCAGGATGCAATGCGGCTTTTTAAAAGAATGTGCTCAGTGCCTCTGACGCTAGGAAAGGCAGACTCCTGTATTTCGTGCTTTACCTATTGGCTCTGACACATTTACTGTTTATTCAAGTGCTCCATACTTATAAACACAAATGGTTTACAAGAAGACTCTCAATTAAATAAAAACATTTCCTATCTGGAAGAGCAAATACTACAAACAGTCTGAAGCCTTAATTCAAATGGGGACAAGCAGAGGATGCTTACTCCAGTAGCAGCTAGAATTCTGGGGAAAGGCTCCAGAGATGGGCGAAGGGCAAAATAAGAACACACGAAGAAGGCAGGAAATGATGGGAAGGCACAGAAAAGGGATGTGGAGAGGCACTGAAATTGCACGGATGCGGCTGTACTGCCAGCTCTTCTGGTTTTCTTGTTCCCTGACAAGGCACCGCACGTGATGCAAGGCCCGGCAGAAATTTGGCGTGGCGAGGCTGCTCCAGCCACTGTGGCCTCATCTTTGCTCTGCCATCACTGAGGCCCTCACCCAGATTCCTTTCTTGTCAAACTTGTATCCAATCACCCAAGCCCTGTAGTCTATGACCTCTTGGTCAAACTGTTACCCAGGACACAAATAGATTGAGGGTGTCAGATAACATGGTAATTTGGTGAGGGAGGAGACAGTTGGATCACTGCAATATCCTTTATAATACCCCTTTCCCCAACCATACACATCTTTTAAAGTATTAATAAATGTCCTTTATCCATCTATGTTTCTCTATATCTCTAACTCACCAGAGGGCAATTGAGTGTGACTCCTACATTTTAAAAAATTCGTTTCCTTTGATCAGTTCATTCTCTCTGGGAAGCTAATGGTTAGAACATTTGAGTCAATTCTCTTTTTCTTGGGGGAAGAGGGGTAACACAAAGCTGGGTGATGACAAAGTGGGCTGTATTGCTCGATGGGAATCACCAAGAATTCTGTGTGCACTGAAGTTAGAGCTGTGACACTGTGTGAAGCAATGGACATCCTGCAACCACATCTTAAATGCAAAGCCATTTCTTCTGGAACTGATTAGTACCCAACTAATACCTATACATGATACTCCCACATACTTGATGCCTGCTGATTCTCTGAAAAACCTTGTTCACCAAAGTCTCAGTTGCCACCCTCCCCCATCCCTGGAAACTCTCCGGATCAACATGAACACACTGAAGGAGAAGCAGTGGCCTTTGAAGGAGCTAGGATATGACCATGAGAGTAATGGAATTATGCAGAGTTCACCCCAGACATCCAGGACACCACAGCCACTTTATCACACACCCAAACACAAAGGTTTGGGCGAACGCTCTCAGTAAAAATTATGAGCTGATACGGTGGAGGTGGGGAGGGGAGGGAAGTTTACCTGTTCAAAAAATATTTTCTGAGAGGTTATTATGGGTCAGGCAATCTATTCTGAGTAAAGCAGCTATTTTGCCTAGAAATAAACCAGTCTTCTTAAGAGGTTCATGAACTGTTGTGCACGTTGGTTGGCGATTCCTGAAAGCTTTTGTAACATCACAACTTTCTCGTGTTTGTAGACACTTTCTTTCTTTGAAGCGGGGAGAGGGAAAGGAGACAGGCAGAGACAGACATACAGAAAGGGAATCACCTTCGTAATGTTTTCAGGTGAGAGCACAAGAACTCCGGAGGCGCACTGCTTCTCCAGCTCTTGTTATCTTCTTGTGAGTTCTGTACGTTGGACTGGGCACGTGGACCTTAACGCAAGTCAGTACCCTTGTAACTTTCTATCGTTTCTGTTTAAAGAAACAAGAGATCTGAGCAGGACGAAGGCAGGACCGGGCGAGTGCGGCTTGGCATGGGACCTGAACTTGGGATTTCAGCCCGAAACCTCCGACCAGGGCTTGCGCGGTCTCAAGACTAGCGACCCGGACACCCGCCCCTTGCGNTTGCGAGTCCGGGCTCTGAGTCGCGCCACAAACCCCAACTCAAAGCCCGGCGGCCTGCGGGTGGCCTGTTCACTAACCCCGGTCCTCCTCAGGGGCCAAAAACACTTACTGCAAAATAAATGCGGAGCAGCGGGCTCTCTGCCCAACCCTTCCCCGGCCACCATGCACACTTGCTTGCATTCCAAAGCCGTAGACCCAGAGAAGAGGACGAGGGGCTGGGAGGCCCGCGCTCTCTCCCACAAGCCCTCCTCCCCTCTCGGATCTTCACTCCCGCCCCGCTACTCCACAGAACGAGCGCCCTCATCAGGCACCCAGCCGCGACCCTCTTCCTCGCCTAGCAGAAAGAACCAAATGAAAAGCAAATGCCCACCTCCCCGACAGCTCATTAACCCCCATGCGTTTGGCGTGTAAATCTCCGGGAACCCTAAGCGAGTCGCTCCAACAGCCTTCCCCACCCTTCCCTCCGCTCCTTTACACTCTCCGCCCACCCAGGGCAGGCCCGCGCGCCCGGCGCTGCTCCCGGCCTAGTTGCAGGGCTTTGCGGGCGGTCGCTCAGCCCGGCCAGCCCCCACCCGCGTCCGATGGCCCAGACGCAACCCCGTTCTCAATCCACATCGGGCCCGCCCGTCGCCGCAGACGGCGGCTTTTGTGTATTGGAGTGAGGCCTGGCCCGAGATTTCCGAGCTGACACCGGTGATGTTTCACATTACACATCTCAGCCAGGCCCAGACGCCTAATCCGCTTTTTTTTTTTTTTTCTTTTTCCCTTTCATTCTCGATTTCCTTTTTATCCCCCTTCCTCTTTGCACCCGACAGCTATAAAAAGCAAGCTTCATTCCCCACTTGGCTGGACAAGCAGCGGGCCTGGAAGGAGGCAGGCGGAGGGAGCGAGGGCCCTGCGCAGCGGCGGCAGGGGACTCGCGACGGACGGCCGAAAAGCCGAAGAGGGTGGGGTAGGGTTTTTCCAAAGGGTTCCGGAGACCCTATAGATTGTTTCATTTAAATTACTTGCCTTTTCTACCCTGGCCGCCTAAACTTTGCCCAGGCAAGAAGAGTACTTGCGAGGCCCGTTCCCCAGAAGCGCAGGAAAGCTAACGAGAAACTGACCTTGCGCAAAAACCACGCGGCCCGGGCCTGAACATAGGTCTGTGCTGTTAAACTAAAACCATTTCCAACTTCATCCTGGTTCCTATATCCACTATCTTAGCCTCATTCCCAACACAGATGCCACTCAGAGAGTGCCTTCCTCTCTCTGCTTTGGAAGCGCATTTTGGTCTATTCTTTACATCATTAGTGCCATACACTGTTTTCTCAGTTCTAACTGGGGCCTCTTTTTTCCATCCAGAGCTTTTTTTTTTTTTTTAACAGCAAAACCTCTGGATCCTGCTATGTGTTTTCTACTTCCAGAATCCTGACAAAATTGGAGTTTTCCACCGACCAGCACAAACCAGGATATTGCTACCGTGTAATTTATTTAAGTTCATTTTTGCCAATTCATTAAGCACAGATTTGCTACAAAGGTAAGCCTTTTCTTTAATAAAACTATTATAATTGGGAGGAAGGGTGTGAATAACAGTCTCTTGAGAGAAGATAAATAAATCAAAAAGAAAAGTCTTTCTTCTTTTTTCCTTTCTTTCTAAGAGGACTGGCAGGATAGCAGTTCTGTATTAAAACTGCTTCCGCAGATCACAAAACCGAGGGTAGGGTGTGGGAGAGAACCCAGTGGCAGAAAAACCACAAAGACCTTGTGATGAGGGTGAGCCGAGTAAAGAAAAGGCCCGGCTAGGCCGGGCACGAAAGTTTTCCATGGAGGGCCAACCCTTGCGTGTCTCAGGCGGGTTTTCCTTGTTAAATGCGCGCAGGTCGGAGCCTGTCCTCAGCTCCTGGCCTGGGAGGGATTTTATTAGCTTTCTTCTGGCGAATGCAAACCCGGAACACAATGCCCTGTGCAGCGGAATGCACGCGGCCCCGTTTGGGAACGCGCTGTGTGGCGGGGCGGTAAGCCCGGGCCGCTCCCGGCGCCTGCTCCAGGCTCGCGGCTGGTCTCGGAAGGGGGAGCTGTGACCTCGCAACTGGGGCCGCCTCGAGGCCTTCTGCCTTTGCAAAGGCACCCACCCGAGCCCTCCCGGACGGCTTTGCCTTTCACCCTCCCTCCTGATGTACAGGGCCGGCATCACAGCAACGCGCTCCCCAGCTCCGTGCGAACTCCTACCCGGACTCGTGCTTCCGTTAGGTTGGTCCACACTGCGATTTCTTCGCGCGTGGACATGTCCGGGTAGCGGTTCCTCTGGAAAGTGGCCTCCAGTTCCTGCAGCTGCTGGCTGGTAAAGTGAGTCCGCTGCCGCCTTTGCCTTTTCTTCTTGGACGGGTCTTCGGCTCCCACGTCCTCATTCTTTCCCTGCTGGCTCTTATCTTTCTCTGAAAACGAAACACAGAGGTCCCCGTCAGCATGCCCACCTGCTGCCCGCCAACGCCAACTGGACCAGGCGGCAGAGGCCAGAGCCGGGCTGTCTGGCGGGGGAGGAGTGTGCGAGCCGCCGCTCCGGGCCACGGAAAGCGCTGCGTCTGCGGGGTGTGCAGACGTGAGTGTGGGTGTGCGCGCCCATCTCCTCCCCTCCCCCAGAGCCGCACGTTTTATTTACATGTTTATCTCACTGCAACGGCACATTCATTTTATAGCTTGTGCTTTCAAGGCTGTATTTATGCGCTTCTGCGCGGACACATCAAATCTCTCGGGGCACCCACACGCGCGCGTTTTACAGAACTCCCCCTGGTAGAAAGCTCAGATATCGATGCGGTTTCCAAAGGCTAGGAAAAGTACGCTTTGGGATTCGGCGAGGTACCCAAGTTCCTCTGCCCTTTAGAAGAAGAAGTGGGGGGGGGGAGCCTGTTCTTCTGAGGCGTAGTTTTGTTGCAGGAAGGAGGACCCCTATTTCCCTAACAAGCGGAGTTTCTTGGGAGCTGAAAGCCGAGAGCAAAACACGGACCGCGTAAGGGTTGGGGAGGGCTGGGTGTAGGCAGCCTCTGAAGATCTAGAACGGAGATGCTAGGATTTTTGTGACCCAGAAAAAGGAAGGGAGGTCAGGGTCGTAATGGGGGGAGGGGGCGGTGCACAACGGCTCGTGTGGTTCGCGCCACCCCAGCCGGGCAGTCGATGCAGAGCGAAGGGACGCGAGATACATACAACCCTGGCTCCGGAAGTTCTGCGGGGAGCGAGCCGAACGACCACTCCCACCACGCCTCCCCCAGGAGGGGTCGACTTCCTCGGGGCCGCGCGGCGCCTTACCTGCGGCCTCGGGGCTGGGGGTGTCAGAGATGGTGTGCACCTCCAGCCTGTGCTTGGAAGAGTCCAGGGAGCGGGCCTGACCGGGAGCCAGGACCGAAGCCATGGCCAGCGGCTGAGGATGGTGACAGGAGGAGGACGAGGAGGCGGCCAACAGCTTGGTCCCTGCTGCTCGGTGCTCCAAGTGCAGCGGGCCTTTCATGCAGTTCATGGACGAAGGAGCGCGCCGCCCTACGAGTCCTGGGTTGCTGCCCCGCCGAAGCCCCGTGGCCGCCGCAGCCGCCTGCTCCGCTTCCCGCTCCAGGCGCGGAGTTTCCTCGCGGTGGCCGCCGCGGGCAGAGCCGGGAACACAACCCGCGCGGAGTCCTGGAGCCGAGCCGCCCCCCGGCTCCTTGCGAAGGCTCAAGCGAAAGGATCCAGCGGCCGAAAGTCAGCGGGTCAATGGAGAGACATGGGGATGTGGGTAGGAGAGAATGGTTCGGAGCGTCTTTGGGGAGCAGGCTTCCAAGCTCCAAAGCGAAACAAGAGTGGGCAAAGACCCCTTTCTTCCCTCCCTCCCTCCCCCTCGTACC
>SJYV01038002.1:739709-755998 GCA_006410875.1 Neotragus pygmaeus | reverse complement strand
AGAGAGAGAGAGAGAGAGAGAGAGAGAGAGTGAGAGAGTGTGTGTGTGTGTGTAAACCCGGACGGGGATGGAGGGAGGGACAGAGAAAGTGGCCTAAGAAATGGAACAAAGGACAGTATGCCTGGGTTTGTTTGGGGGCGAGGCTTGCAGGATGTGAGTTTGAATATGCCTGTGTGTGACCTTCTTTCAGGCCTTGCAAGGGTGAGGAAAGAGTTCAAAGATAGCAGGGATTGGGGAGGAAGGCAGGAAGCTGGAGAGAAGGTTGCGGGATGGGGGAGAGAGGATGACAGGAGAAATCTGGAGAAGTGGGATGAGCAGGGGCTCGGTGGGATGGCTGGGTTTGGGAAGAGGGTAGGAGGGAGACAGCTAGAAGGGAGCTACTGGCTCGTCCTCCGCGGAAGGCCCAGCACCGCCGGCGGCGACACCGGGCCGAGGTCAAGGCGAGTGGACCGGGCGCACAGCACCGGGTGTCTGCGCGCAGATGGGCACGGCCGCGCACTGACCGGTGTGCGCCGAGGGATTGCGCTGGACAAGGCTCCGGTGCTCATGGACTCTAGAATTTCCTCTGCTGTACTTACACTCAACAAGTTCACTCCGGGTCACGGCTATCTCATTTTTTAAAATGATGAGGTTAAGGTTCCTGGCGGGCATGGTATTAAATTGCAAGGGATGGCAGTGGGGGTGGGAAGGGAAGCTCCCCTCAAACCCACATTTGCTCCTAAAAATCGAAGAACGTGTGAAAACAGAAGGGTAAAAACAGAAGGGGCATTTGCCCCTCGCTCCCCGAAGCGTGCCCTGCTTCTAAATCCTGATTTTCCGATTTCTTGACGCCAGCAAGGGCTTGTGTTTTGGTGCCAGAAGATATTTTCGCTGTGCCCTGCCTTTGAGTGGTAGGACTATAAACACCATTCGCTGGAAGACCAGGTGGGAAGGCGCTGCCAGGCAAATTGGACAAAGTTCTTTCAGTCTCTAGGGCATCCTGTTAGTGTAGGTTTTTGGAAAGTGTGGGAAAACCACCACAGCTCCTGGTCCTATATTCTCACCAATATCATTTCCTGCATAGGAGCAAAACTCAACCAGGCCCACCATGAGAGAGGCCCCCATCTCTGGGTCTCAGGAGAGGATAAAATCCCCTCTAAAAGTTGTATTGCTCTTCCTACATCAATATACCAAATCTCGCAATTTTAAGAAAATATAATGACGCCGGGAGAATGTGTGTGAAATATATACATCTTTGAAAGCCTGGCGTTTAAAATAACCCAGGTCACCATATAGGTGCTGGGCTTTCCCTACGTTTGGGAGCTGTCTGGAATATGTTATGTGTTTTCTTGAATTACTCCGTGTTTTGAATTCATTTGAGTTAGCAGTAAAAACAGGCAAACAAACTTGCTCAATTTGTTTTGAGTGCTAAATCCCTTCACTTTGAAACAGCTAACAGTCGACAGATGGACTCATTTTATGGAAAGGGTTAGCCTCTTCAGCCAGGAAGAAAACTGACGAGAGGTCTAGATTTTTAAGCCATTTCTAACCTCCACATAACATCCGTGAAAACTCAAACTTTCTCTCTTTACCGGTGGAAATTCAAGACAGTTTTATTTAAGGGGAGAGAAATGAGGGGGAAATGCCCACGTGCTGTTTTTTACTTTTATTTCCCCTCTGTCTTGGAGGATTTCTATTTCTGATTTCTGAAATCGTGCTGAGGCAAGAAAATAAAATTTCTCCAAGTCCCACAACTGAAATCTAAGGTCACAACATATCACATAATTTAGTCCAAGAAAGACATTTTCCTCTCTACCCATCAAAGATTTTTTACCGCCTCCCCAGCCCCCTGAGTTATGGGTTAATGTCTGCCTCCTTCTTTTCTTTTCATTTTTATAGAGATTAAGAGACGCTCAGAGCAGAACAGCCTCGCCTTCATCTGGAAGAAAGGATGGAGAATCTCACGGAAAAGTGGGGAAAGAGTGAGAAAACCAGAGACAAGAGTTAGAGACGCCTGTGGAGACAAGGGAAAGAGAAAGGGACTGAGCTGGAGAGACGCGCAGATAAGCGCGTGCCACCCCCTCCCCCTTTCAGTATTCCGAGGTTTGCAAACCGGGGCTGGGATGGAGGGGCTCTGGGAAGCTCACACTCCCCTCGCCCCCCTTCTGTCTGGAGTCTCGCCCGCCAGGGGCTGGTTAACCCCAGTCTCGGCCGCCGCAGACACCGCGCCGAGCTTTTGGGTCCTCGCCTCGCCCAGCGCCAGTGCAGCTGAAGTGAGCAGCTGGTGGGAAATGCAAATGGCTCCTGGAGAAATAGAAGATACAGAATGATTCTCATTCCCTCTTCGAGTGTGTGGAAGGAGCTGGACATACGTTTCACGCTCCTAATCCTTCTTTTACATTTTTAGTCATACTCCTATTAAACAACTAATTAATGCCCAGAACCACCAGGGAATACATTAGGCATGCAGAGGAAAGGCAGGGTGCTGGTGTGTGTGTGTGTGTGTGTGTGTGTGTGTGTGTGTGCTACAAATCACCGAGCTGATCTAAGACGTGGATTTCAGGTTTTTCTCTCGTCGGAGCAGAAATGGAAGAGTGGGCCCTGGCGATTGTAGATTCTGATTACTTCAAATTAGAAGGGGGTGGAGGGAGCGTTCAAGCAAAGCAAGCAATTCCCTGCCCTGTAGATGTAAACAAGATTGTAGCATCAAAGGTACCAGCTCCTTAAGGGCCAGATCTCCTGGCTGGGAGCCGTGGTGGGGATACACTGACCTTATATCAGTGAATTTCAAGGATGTTACACTTTTACATAAACAACCCCAGGGCCGCTCGCCTGGTGAGATGCACTGTTCTAGAACGTCTTAAAAAAATTTTTCCCCCAGAAGTAAACGTTCTTTTCAATTTTCCAAAATTTTGAACTATGTCTAAAGATAATAACCTTCCATTAAACCTGTGCACTGCACCATTTTCCACCGCCCATTCCTTCTGTCTTTTTTGATGATCAGGTTTAATGTGTGTGGGGAGGACAGAGAATTAGACATAGAGCAACCCCCTCCCCCAACAAATCAGCTTAGGAAAAGTGGTGCGGGTTACATGGGTTCAAAAAAGTTCTGGTGAGATTCTGAATTATGCCCCTCCCTCTAACACTTTGAAACAAGTGACAGAACTGTTAGAATAAGGAGCACATTGTGAAATTCAGGGAGGACATAGCATTTTGCGATCAAAGCAGGGCAAAACCGAGGACAAATGTGGGGTGATCGCTGCCAACTTCCTCTCACCCAAGAGTTAGGACTTAGGAAAGGTACAGTATTATTTTCAAGCCCGCGGTGACTGACTGGCTGCATGCTACCATTTGCTTTTTCACTCTGGATTATGATTTCAGCTCTGGCAAGCAATTTCCCCAGCTCCTTATCTGAAAATAAGCGAGTATGTAAATACCAATGGCTAAAGATGTTTAACTGCCTCAAACATTATTGATTTGTTGGCTGTTCTAAATTTTCTTCCCAGTCCAGGTCTTGTTTCCAAATTTATTCAGGAGGTCTGATCCTACCTCCGATGTTACAATAATTGTTTTTTTTTAAAATAAGGGTGTTAAAGATGAACCAATTGATTTGCATATAAATTAAAATTACGATGTGTTGCCTATTCCGGTCTTTTATAATCATTTCGAAATTAGTACTTAACCACTTGAGCTAAAAGAATATATCAATGTCTGTATTGACTCACTAATGAATTACCTAATTAAAACGTCTCCTGATGTTGGGCTCTGGAAAGATTGTCAAACCAAGGCATATTAGGGGAGAGATGGTTATTGGAAGGGGAACAGACCAAGATCTGGAATTCAGAACGGAGTTTCCGGTGATTTCAAATTGTAGTTTTGGAGCACGGGCCCTTCTCTGTTGTTAGTGATTTTGTGCTTATTTGTAAATAAATGAAGTGGAAGAAGCGCTCCGGAGGCCGCCGTCGCTCTGGCCGTTTGCTGTGGCAGGACTTTCCAGCTCGGAGCTAGAAGCGCTCAATCCTGGGGCCAGCTGGGCCAGCGCGGGAGGTGTGTGGCCCCGCCGGCGGCCTGGCCGGCCCGCTCGTCTCCTCCCGCCTCGCCAGCCGGCTGGCGAACCGAAGCAGCACTCTCTCGGCCCGAAGCGAGAGCTGGAAATAGAGCCGACTTTTAATAGATATGCTAACTGAGCACTTACCTGCGTCCTGAGAATTGGAATAAAAGGTAGCTCTTCTTAAGAGAGGCGGTGCAAAGGCACGCTAGGAGTTCAGAACAGGCTGGCGGCGGCAAATCTGTAGCCTGGGGGCTCGCCAACATCCCCTTTCATTTCAAGCACTTATTGATTTCCTGTTGTCATCTTTGGCGACGCAGAAGGACACTTGAAAGAATTTCTGATGGGGCTCTGATCTGAGAAAGGAGGTGACCTGCCCAGGCGCTCACCAAAATTCTTAATTACCACATCAACCGCTTTTTAAAAACCCCTCATCCCACCTCCTTCCCCCGTGGCAACTGAGTTTGCTTATTCTGAACTTTTTAATTATTCAGAAACTTCCTTCCCTCTCATTGGCTTCCCTTTTGCAGCGGTTTTCAATACGAGTCTTCCCTTCCCCCTCCCTTCCCCCACGGTAGGGTCTGTATATTGATCCCCCTGACCTTTGGCACCTCTGGGCCTTCCGAAATCTCTCAATCTTTTTTAGATTTGAGGTTGGAAGTCTCCACCCTCTCCACTTTGTGCACACTCTCAGAGATAGGAAGAGTTACACAGACTGCCCTCAAACCCAGGGGATGCAACAGATGTTCCCCTTTTCAGTTGTCTCTTGAAATCTGAAATGCCTGCCTATTTGCACTTGGATTTCTCTCTCTTCCACATTCCTCTTTCAAAGCAGTTTGAACGGTTGTGTCCATGTGCCCACAACATCTCCACCTGCAGTCTTTACCAAATGGTAAATAAAGAGGAACTCATGCTGTAGATTGGTATACAGATTACATTAGGAATCAGAATCCTCAATTTCAGGATTCCTCATTCAACTCTGGTTATCATCTACATTCAATCATTCCAAGCAGGAGATCCTCAGGAGCCTGCATCATGGAGCATCAGGTAAAGCCGCAGTAAAAAGAGTAATTTCCGGGTCATTTTCTTAGAATGCTAGTTATGTTTCTGAGTTTTGTTTGCAGCCACCTATTTTCAATATGTGCAGAGTTAGGAAAAATATGTCAACATGGTTATTGGTGTTAAAGAGGAGAAATAACCTTGGGCTCAACAGTGAAAAAGAGACCCCCAAAGTCTACAAATCTCAATGGTTTGATTTTGTTTATAATAGTGGCAGTAAATAAGACAAAAACTGCCTTATATGTTTTATGTACACCTACTGATCTGAGTCCTCATTTAAAGCAGCTATACAGAATTTCTTTTAATTTCTTATAGTGACGTTAGAAAGTAGAGCCATATGACATGGTGAACTGCGGGTAAACCCCTTGAGTTGATGCTTTCTGTAAGCTCAGGGGTTTAATATTGTTTGCGTATGATCTTTTTAGACCCTCTGCTGGGGTTTGTTAGTTCTCACCAGACTTCACATCATTGTTTGAATCTACCTTCACTGCAGCGCAAGTTCGATTACTGTTCTGAAGTAGAATTTACTGCCAGCTTAATCTTGGTTTTCAAATAACACAAACCTTTAATTTAATATAAAAAACCTTCAGTTTTTACTTCCTTCAGAACTTCTGTTTTGTTTTGCAAGTAATAATAATTAGTATTACTATATGTATTCCTTTTCCTTTTTGAGGAGTGGGTTGTGTCCACTGTCACCACCACAGATAACAACGTACAAAAAACAAGCCCTTTTTTGTGTAATAATTGGTACTTGAAATGCATCTGACTTAGTGTCATCCTACAAATATACCTTGTGAATTTTCTTACAGTTTGCAGCATCAGGAATAGCTTTTCTCACAGACGAGATGCTCTCTGCTGGGTTCGCACTTCTGGAGGCGTGGCCTTTGGAGCAATGAAGGCGGAAGCGGGCATTGGAGATCATCAGTCACTTCGGCAGGAACACGCCTGAGCTGAGAGAAGTGACTGATGCAGTGGTCGGGTCTCCCACCCTGGCTTTCTCTTTAACTGGAGCCCTGAGTTGCTTACTCTGGGATCCCAAAGCACTCGGCACGTGTGTGGAGTCCTGCATCGTGGTCTGCACCAGGTTGGCTGTTACATAGGTCTCTGGTTCAGTGATGTTCTTTGGTTGTAGTTCTCATACTTACTGTCATAATGTCCACACTTAGGCTCTGACCCATTTAGGTGAAAGCTGCTGTTAGTAAGCTCTAGCACGCAGAAGAAATGGGACAAGTGAGGACTCACCAGGACTCAGACATGTTTAAACAGTATTAACTGTGTAAAAGCTTCTGGCTGTCCCAGCTCTCTAAACTTCGTGTGGACCATGAGAAAATGCCTCTGGCTAATGAAGTCTGATAAATTCCACATTTAAGAAATAATAGCATTTGTATTGAGAACAAAGTGAAATAAGTGAAATCAGGAAACCTGATACATACCAAATGGGTCTGGCAATTTGAATTGCTAATAATGGTAATAGCTAATATTTATAGAGTGATTAGTTTATTTTGCCATTGTATGGATCATCACATTTATTTTTCATATTGATGTTGTAAGGTATGTACTATCATTTTACAAATGAGGACAGTAAAGTTTGGAGCGATTGTATCACTGGCCCAAGGTCACCCAACTGAAAAGAGCAAGAGTTTCTAAGCACCGGAGTGCAGAGTGAGTAGGAAATTACTTCATATCACGTAGGCAGTAAGTGGCACAGTGGGAATTTGAATCTAGATTTGTCTGTCTTCAGAGTTCCAAATGTTAACAAGTACACTGATAATAATAACTGGAGAGTCAGAAACCTCTGAGGGAAAGAAATATAGAACTTCCACGTGGGACATTTCAAACAATAAAAGGACACTGCAGAAACAAGAAAAGCAAATATATTACTTGGGGAATAGCGAAAGAAATGTCTGAAGTGCGAGCAAGGAGGAAAAGAGAATTGAGTGAATAAAAGACAGCAGAAAGGCCAAACTCCAGTATCTGTCATGGGCCAGTCATCCTCGGAAAGAGAAGGAAGTTCAGGGATGTTTGTGAACAGTAGGAAAATGAATACTTAGGTTGGTCTGAGCCTAATAAGACCCAGGAATCTAGTTTATAAGAACTCTTTTCCCAGAGATTCCAAGGGAGTATAAAATATCTAAATTAAGGTTTGAGTAGTTTTATCCCAGAACCAAAGAGAGATGAATGTAAGGATTGAGTAATAAGAGCATCCGTGTTGTAATAATAAGAGCCACATGTGAGTGGAGTGGGGCGTGAAATCTAGAAAAACCTGTTAGGAAGCTGGTTATTGTGCTAAGCTGTGCCAGGCTCAAAGGAGAAATGGATTTCTACCTATCTTTCTCTACTTCTGTCTGGTTTGTATCCTAAGAGCTCTGTTACTATAGTCAAGTCACTTGAAATTTTAAGTGACATGACTTCCTGTGCTGAAGAAGGAATGGTGAGTGGAGGGGTGTCAGGAGGCAAACGAAGGGGAGAAATAACAATCCCAAGGACACTGTCTGTGGGACAACACTGGACCAGTTGCTGGTAGAACATTAGCCAGGAGAGGATGCCAGGGAGCCTTCCACCAGGACCATTGCATCACCTCAGGCCCGTTACTGACCCCAAAGGTTATTCCCAATTCAAGTTTGTCTCTTTGTCAAAAATGAGCCACCGTTGATTCCACGTGGCCTTTTCCAGAAGGGAGAGATACATATAAGTGTATGCACGGAGTCCCAATTTTATATAAGAAAAAAAAAGGCAGAATCAATCCAGTTTTCTATTTTCTGGCAACGAACATCTCATTCCTTTGGGATGTGTGTAGAATAAGGAAGTATGAAGAGTAAGTTCATATAAAGGAAAGTGGCATGTGAGTTCATTTCAAGGGGGATCTCAACTCATTCTGTCACAGGAATCCAGACCATCTCCCTAAAATGCCATGGTATTTTTGAAAGAAAAATTTAGGACACACACTCTTATTTTTCATCTCTATCCTGTGGGTCTCACAGTGTTTTCTTCCTAAATAGAAAAGAGAAATTAGGCTTCAAAGGAATAAAGAACTAGAAAGGATCTAGAAGATGCCTTCCTCCCATGTTTAAATTACTCCCAGAAAGATAATCAGTTATTCTTTACAGCATAGAGCACATTAAGTTCTGTTGGTAATGCATTTGGATGCTTCACAATTTCATATATATATACTGTGTATCTGTCTGAGGAGATTGATATGTCAAGTAGCTCCAGTGAATAGAGGGCATGAATAGAGGACCTTTCTAAATGTTTCATAGGTCTTTTATCCTCAAAGAACTATAAGAAAATATTATTAGCTTCACTTAACAGATGTATAACTTTATCATAGAGACTTTTAGAGAGTTATCCTTGGTTGTGCTGCATGGCGCTGGAAGAACTAAATTAAAGATGAAGTCAGCAAATTCTACGTTCAAGGCTTTCCTAGCAGACACATCACTTCTTGAGGCTGGTTATCATCTTTCTGTCTGAGTAAAGCACACGTTTGTTTGTAACTCTATCTGTCTTTCTGTTTGTCTGCCTGTGAGTAGTTTATCTTCTAATCCATCCATTTATCTCCTTGCTGGCTTTTTAATACACCGTAAGGTAACCAATGTTGATGGAATTTCACCCTCACCATGAGTGCTGCTTGAGCAGATTGAGATGGCTGTCATATTTTGCAAATATCACGAGTAACTAACAGTGCTGCCGCTGTTTACGTGCCATAATTTTGTTCTTATGTGGTCACTGACACATACCACACCTTTTGTCACAAGGGGGCCGCCTCCGCTTATTAGCACGTTTGATATTTATGCTGTCCCTTGGGAGGATGTTGATCATTTTGTTCATGTCACTCATGATGTTGTAACAACTGCCCTTTTGTTTGGATGTGTGTTTTCTCACAAATGTATTTAGTTTTGTTTCCCAAGCCTGACTTTAAGATACTGAAGTCACCAATTCATTTTATAATGTTTAAATTTCCTGAAAGAAAATGTTGGAGTAATATGGGGCCAAGTATGATTTTCCATGCATTTTCTTTATCTGGATAGAAATGTTCTTTCCTTTTTTAAATTCACATATTCCACAATTTGGTGGGGGGTGGGGAGTTGTTTTTCCTGAATGTAACCAAAAGGATTCTTATTCATTTCTTTTATTTTTCCTTCTTTTCTGTTTGGCTGGGTTATGTGGCATGTGGGAATTTAGTTCCCTGACCAGGGTAAGACTTGTGCCCCTTGCATTGGAAACATGGAGTCCCAACCACTGAACCACCAGGGAAGTCCTTTCATTTTCTTTCTTTCTTTTTTTTTTTGGTATTTGCTCTCCTTAGTCTCCCCTGAATTATTTCTTCTTTATCTCAGAGAGGCATTCCCTGGAAGAGAACATCTTCCCCTCTCACAGGAGCAGCTGTGAATTGTGTGGGTTAAAGCTGCCTCCTTTCAGATCTTTATTCTTTTTGCCACAGTTGGCAACTCATACTTCTTTTTTCCAAAGCATTAATGTCATTCTACTGGTTTCTGATTTACAGAAATCAAGTAGGGTCTACAAAAGTCAATGAAAATGAAAATAATGCTTTTTATCTGGAAGCATTTATTTTATTGCTTTCTTATATTTTAGAAAGAGGACATAAATCATACTCTTTCCTCATCTTCCACCCTTTCCAAATCCACAAGAATATGTGGAATACAGAGAAAAAAAAAATCACAAGAGGAAAAGGAATGACTCAACTCAACTAAAATGAGAAGAAAGGAGAGGAGGAATCTAAGATTGTGGTTCAACAAGATGATTCAGTTAATTTGGTAGATTCATTTTGTGGTAATTTGCTAAGCTGAGCTCTGGATGATGGAAATGTGTTTCTAGATCTTTAATGGGCATAAACTGAGTTTAAAAAGGCCAGCCAAATCTTTTAATTATATGCAAATGATCACAGAAAAAGAAAAGAGAGATGGCTAAACAGATGTGGTAGGGTGCAGGGTTGGGCAAAGATGAGAGAATATTAGAGTCGGCTGCTTTGCAAATTGATTTAGGAGACTGCTGAGTCTTTCGCTTCCCAGATTAAATTTAAATAGTATTACATTTTTAAATAGAAAATTTACTTCTAATTTCAGATGAAGTTAACGTCTCACCTCTTTAACATTATTTGTCTTGTAAGGAATACTGTGATTTACTTTAAATGTTGCTTTCTTAGCTTTTTCCTTTAAATACATCTTTTGGAGATTTGAAAAAAAGTAAGAAAGTACACTACTTCCAGGCCCTCCCAAGGACTATCACACTGAAAAGCTACAGTCCATTTGCTGAGCTAGTCCTGACCTCAGAAATCTCCTGGAGTGTGAAAAATGGCAAGGAGGAGGATTTGGATCAGGTTCAAGCCTGCTCTTGTTTTGCTTTATTACCAAACCAGCAAACTTGAACCGTACACAGGTATGGATATTTATGAGAGTTCTTCCCAAAAGGGTACATCCTGGATGCTCCAAGTCTGGAGGTCATATAGCCCCAGTAGAATGAGGAGTGTTCTGGGAAAGAGGAGCTTGAGGAAGGAAGCTGGGATGGAAGTAGTGAAACCTTCAAGGTTCCTTCTCTTCTATTACCAGGTGCAGGAATCTTTGCTGCCGCCTCAGGAATCTGCTTCTGTATCCTGTTTATTACTGATGGGGTCATTGTCCTATGCAGGCCTGGCTACACCCCATAGATAGTAGAAGGCAAAGACATGATATGTGGAGTCAGAGTTGGGAGAAAACAACAAAAAGCCACCCTTTCTTTGTAAAATTAAAAATATATATATATTATCTCTAAAATAGGATGAATTACTGATCTGGATAAAATTCATGGATTTTTAATTGATTCATTATATCTGATTTCCCACCTCAGGTGATAAGCAGATATTCAAAAACTGTGAAATTGATGTTATTCTGGATCTTAAAAACAACTGATAACCAGGCTGTGATATAATAGTCACATTTTTTTTCTTTACTACTATTAAGTTTTAGTTGAACTGAAAAAGATCTCACTTGTTGGAAGTCATTGGCTGTGGTTTTAATTATTATTTTGAACTATGGATTTTTCTGAATTTTTATTCTTGCCAGAATTTTTTTCCTTTATATTTGAGTTCATACCTACATAAAAACACTTATGAGAATTAAGCTGTCATAAAACATTTAAGAAAGCAAAATCAGATATTTTTATTCTACTTAGAAGCAAAACAATTAAACTTTATAATAGAGTTTTGCTTCATTTAATTTTTATCCCTTTTAATTAAAAAACAGTTTAAAATAGTTACATGATTATGAATATATTCTCCCTGACTATCCTTTGTATTCTATACATAGAGAAATGAATATGTATTTAAATATTCCCTCCTTTAAATAGAGCTCCATGTAAAGTATTATGATTTTAAATAGGCCACCCTGTATAAATGTATGTCTAAATATTTATGTACATATATACATACATTATATGTCAACATTTCCTGTGAGTCCTACCTGCTTATAATTTTGACAACAAAGACAAATAAAGAATAAGATAAATAATAATCAAATTGGGAAAGCTCTTTGACTCATTTAAAGAACTGAAATATAAATTCTTTTATATCACTTACAATTTATTTCTGAAATATGTTGTGAACTCGTGTAATGCTTGTTTAAGTTCTAGCACAAAATTTAACTGCATACCTCATTTAGTATAGGATAATGCTTGAGTGTAAAAACAATGCCTTATATGAAGTATTGATGAACTGTAAGAGAATAAGCAATCCAGTCCAGACTCTCCCTGCAGCTCCTACTCCTAATCTCTTCATTCATAGAGGTGATTTTCCTATAATAGTAATAGCTAGTTAGAATATATTTAATAAAGGATTGACTCTTAATTTAAATAAGAGTATAGTCCCCATGGTAAGATTCTTAGTAAGGGTTATAAGGGAGCTTTTTATTTTTCCTCCCCAAGAACACCTTGGCACAGTTACACATAATTAAAAAAGTATATGGCTTTAATCTGAAGCTGACTTTTCTTTGGAATAATGTTGGTGAGAAGTAATGAAAACCTCCTTGTCTCAGGCCAATTAAAAAAAATAAGTGACATGGTCTTGGTAGTATAAAATGATATGTTGAAATATTTTTAGATGGTGTACCATGTGCCAGTTTCAATCACTAGATTGTTTTGGCCCTGGGAAGGTAAAAATAGTCCCTTTTCATTCATCCAAATACTCTGTCAAAGGAGCTGGATAATTATTGTATTGTACTGAAACTGTATTGAAAGTACAGCAAGTTTGAAATTCATGAAAAATTTTATTTCTCCCTAAGAACATTAAACTGTTTTGGGTTATATTCTTTTGCTACTTACTCTTTATTTTTTGCTACTTGCTTTTAAAATTTATTTATATGAAGAGAAATTAGAAATCTGATTTGTTGTCATCTGTCATAATGAAGAGAAAATTCCCAAGTGATTTGGCAACAGCTTGCTAAGTGGGTTATCTTGTAAAAAAACAGAGGAAAAACAGCAACAAAACATCAGGTAGAATGACAGGGCCCATTCGTGAAAGTCTAAATTAAATAATATTTTGAAAGAAAGGCTGTTTTATTTTCTTTCAAGTATACATGTAGCTATGAAATTAAAAGACACTCCTTGGAAGGAAAGTTGTGACCAACCTAGATAGCATATTCAAAAGCAGAGACACTACTTTGCCGACTAAGGTCCGTCTAGTCAAGGCTATGGTTTTTCCTGTGGTCATGTATGGATGTGAGAGTTGGACTGTGAAGAAGGCTGAGAGCCGAAGAATTGATGCTTTTGAACTGTGGTGTTGGAGAAGACTCTTGAGGGTCCCTTGGACTGCAAGGAGATCCAACCAGTCCACTCTAAAGGAGATCCGTCCTGGGTGTTCTTTGGAAGGGATGATGCTAAAGCTGAGACTCCAGTACTTTGGCCACCTCATGCGAAGAGTTGACTCACTGGAGAAGACTCTGATGCTGGGAGGGATTGTGGGCAGGAGGAGAAGGGGACGACTGAGGATGAGATGGCTGAGTTTGAGTGAACTCCAGGAGTTGGTGATGGACAGGGAGGCCTGGCGTGCTGCAGTTCATGGGAGTCGAAAAGAGTCGGACACGACTGAGTGACTGAACTGAACTGAACTGACTGAACCTGGGTTAGGCTTCTAAGTGCTGCGTATTTGAGCTACTTGTGCCACTTCAGCTTAATTTTTTGTAACAGAGAAGAAATAAATATGTAGATAAGCAGATAGAGACAAATATATGAATCTAATCAATAGCTCTGAAAGCTCATTCAAATTAGTCAGAAGTTTTATATTTCTATCAATTTCCTACATTTTTAATTGTCTTCAAAATAGTTTTAATATTAGTACAGTGTCAAAATAAAAATAATCAAAATAAACCATATACTTCATATGCTGTTTGGTCAAAGATTTAGAGATCTTATTTAACAAATTCTTTACTTTTACCGATAATCTTGAGAAATAAGGAATGTATGTAACTATTTCTATTATAAAGATGAGAAACATTAAATTACCTAAATTTCCAAATGATTATCTAGACTACTCGCATTATTATTGCTGCCCAGTACATGCTTGTAAGCTTTGGGAGGCCATAGGCTAAATATTGTCAATCTCTGTGTTCCTAGCACAATTCTCTGATATCAACAATTGCTGTTGTGGAATAGAAGAATAAGTGTATCAAATTGACAAACCATCCTTGTGATGAAAATAATCAGGACTAAAAATGACCTATCGGGAAATTTTGATAATAATAACTGCTTTGGACTGTTGTTTTGGCAACTTAGTTCATTAAAAAACTTTTTTTTTTTTTTAAGTTATATGTTTCACTGAAGTCAAATTACCCATCTTGGGTCTGTTATATGGATCTCCAAATATGTCTTACTTATACCAGGCAATACTGTGGGACTATTTTATGTCCTTTTCCTTAACATTATTTTTCAGTTAAATATTTCTTTAATTCAGACTAATGCTTTTCTCATTCTCCAGATTGAAGTAATCAGCTTTCCTTTTCATGTGTATATGCTTTGGATGATGATAATAACTCAAATGTAGTAAGTATACTGTGCTAAGCAATTTATGATGTTGGCACTATTATTGTCCCCATTTTGCAGATAAGAAAACTAAGACTTAAAGAGGGACAATAACTTTTTAAGTTCTTGAAAAAACAGAGTGAGCAAATAGCTACAAGCTGGGATGCAAACCCAGCCACATGCCTGTCTGACTCCAGATCCAAATGTACACACTCCAACTGCCTCTGTCAATGAAGAGTATAATTTTAGCTCCTGCACTTTTCAGGAACTTCATAATTATAATTAGAAGTCTTGGGGGTATTTTCTTGGATAACAGCTAAGGGAAAGGCTTGTAACAGAAAAAAACATCAAATATTAACAAAACATAAATTACACCAGAAAACGTTCATTATGCATCTTAGTATCTTGGGGACATAGGGAGTAGTCACAATAGGTAAATGTGAATGTGACAATGAATAGGCTTTGAATATATGTGCTGTCATTAACTGTCATCCTTTTACTTAAATCATCTCTAGAATGAGAGAGGTTAGCTTTCAGCCTGGCTTTGGTGAGAAACACAAGAGTCTATGTATCATTGCATTCAGTCTTTGCAGGCACTTCCCAAATGTCTAATGGGATTCCTCTTCTGAATCTGGAAAGGAGGCCCGTTTCATTTCAGGGGACTTCAGAATCAGCTTCTCTGCTCCCATCCCGATCGTCTCTCATCTTTCTGTTTATATTCAAATATTCTTTGACATACATTCTACAGTTAGAGACAAAATAATTGGAAATTTGCTTCAGGCAATGTATTAGGATGAATCATTTCAGTTCAACCAAGAAACAACTGTCAATGACAAGTTCCTTGCCTGGAAAGGTAACCAACAAGAGGGAAAAGAAAAGTACAGGAAAGCAGGTGAAAAGTGAACTTTAAACACTTTATAACTTTGTTTAAGGTTCGATCTGTTTACTTTCTCCCAGGCAGGGCACACGGAAGGAAATGACACACGCCAGACAACTGCCACTGAATTCCTGCTGTGCCTCGTCAAGTTGGGGCCACGCCATTTTTCAGTGAAGTGTCTCTTTTCCAGCACAATGTCCCCCTAGCACAGAACAAAAACAAGTGTCTCTAGTGGTAACTAGGCAGCTCTGTTTCAGATTAGTTATGCCAGGTTTCTTTCTTCTTTTTTCCTCCTTTTTCTTCTTTTCTACAGGATAGACCTTGTATAAAACAGCTTGATTTCCTGGAGGCTTGTTAATTTTAGCATCGCGGAATTTTTTTAGTCAATGTGATGGCTTGTTTAGCGATATACCCTTCCTTTTCCTGGCAAAAGGAAGGCACTCAGCAGCGTTTGTTGACTGAAAGACTAGCTGTGATAATATTACTTTTGTCTGTTTTCTAAGTAAGCGTTCTGGGTCTTCAGATATGCATGGGATTTTCTGTAGAATCATAAGATGCAGAGGCTGGAAAAATCCTCAAAGAATATTTGAGAAATCCCTCATTGATAGATAAAAAACTGAGACCCAGAAAGGATAAGAGAATCATCCAAGGTCACATGCATGCTTATCAGATTGTTGGGACAGGTACCCAGTGCTCTTTTCTGGCCTGCTCTTCAGAGCATCACGGTACAACCTCTTCTTTTGGCATTTTTCTTGATGAGGTGAGTTCTAAAATAGTGTACAACTCCATTTTTTCATCCTGTATTGTCCCATGTGTTCTCACTTGTCTTTCTGATGGAGTAGAGTTGAATGGTGGCCCCTTAAAATACAGAGCCACATCCTAATCTCTAGAACCTGTGAATGTCAATTGATTTGGAAGAAAGGCATTTGAAGTTGTAGTTGAGATCTTGGTATGATGAGGTCATCCTGGATTAGCTGGGCAGATCTAGAGCCAGTGGCAAGTATCTTTATATCAAGGGCAGAGGCTGACTGAAGAGAACACAGACGGGAAGATGAGGTGAGGATGGAGGTGGAGATTGGGATGGTGTGGCCACAAGCCAAAGAGGGCAGGCAGTGCAGACCAGAAGCTAGAAGAGCAAGAGAAGATTCAAGAGCCTCTGGAGAAGGTGTAACACCTTGATATCTGACTTCTGGCCTCCCAGACTGTGCTAGAATAGATTTCTGTGTTCAGTGACCCAGTCTGTGATAATTTGTTGTAGCGGCCGCAGGAAACATATGGGGAAGAGCTGATATTCTAGCCCGGCTGCTGCTGCTGCTGCTAAGT
>SJYV01038002.1:711908-731635 GCA_006410875.1 Neotragus pygmaeus | reverse complement strand
CTTGATTCCAGCTTGTGTTTCTTCCAGTCCAGGTTTCTCATGATGTACCCTGCATAGAAGTTAAATAAGCAGGGTGACAATATACAGCCTTGATGTACTCCTTTTCCTATTTGGAACCAGTCTGTGGTTCCATGTCCTGTTCTAACTGTTGCTTCCTGGCCCGCATTAAGCGTCATTTATTAAAATAAACAGGCTTTCCAGCTGGCGCAGTGGTAGAGAATCTGCCTGTCAATGCAGGAGACACAGGTTTGATCCCTGGGTCAGGAAGATCCCCTGGAGTAGGAAATGGCAACCCGCTGCTCCAATATTCTTACCTGGAAAATTCCATGGACAGAGAAGCCTGGTGGGCCACAATCCACGGGGTTGCAAAGAGTTGGATATGACTGAGTGACGGAGCACAGACAGGCATTAAAAGAAACAGGGTGGCTGAATATTGCCATGCTAACAAGTATATTGCACTGATTTGCCACTGGCAGGGATGAACCTGAGTTAGGTGCTCTGCGTGCTCGTGTTTTACAAATATGTGCTTTGTTTTCATAAACATTTTATTATTCCACCAACTAGAGACTCACTAGTTTGTGAGAATTCTACTCTCAAAGTGTCACCTGTAGGGTTAGAGAGGAAGACTTGTTCCCCTGTTAACTTGGATGAACTGGATCTCATAAAGCTTTCTCTTCTCCTTTCCCCACTACCTGAATGATTTCCTATGGTATTTAGGATATGTGTGTGTGTGCTAGTCACTCAGTCGTGTCTGACTCTGTGCGACCCATGGATGGTAGCCCGCCAGACTCTTGCATCCACGGGATTCTCCAGGCAAGAATACTGGAATTTAGTATGTATTAGATTATAATACATATTTTTTCAGTTGTACAGAAAAGTGATTCAGTTATATATATAAATATTCTATATATATACTATACATAAAGTTATAAATAAGTTATATATAAGCTATATAGAAAATACACATATAAACTGAATATATATATATGTATGCATATATGTGTGTGCATGCTCAGCAACTCAGTTGTGTCTGACTCTTTGTGACCCAATGGGTTGTAGCCTGCCAGGCTCCTCTGTTCATGGGATTTCCCAGGCAAGAATACTGGAGTGTGTTGCCATTTCTTCCTCTAGGGCATCTTCTCAACTGGTATTGAACCCACATCTCCTGTTTCTCTTGCATTGGCAGGTGGATTCTTTACCATTTTGTCACCTGGATGCGCCTACTGCTGCTTAGTCGCTTCAGTCATGTCCGATTCTGTGTGACCCCATAGACGGCAGCCCACCAGGCTCCCCCATCCCTGGGATTCTCCAGGCAAGAACACTGGAGTGGGTTGCCATTTCCCTCTCCAATGCGTGAAAGTGAAAAGTGAAAGTGAAGTCACTCAGTCGTGTACGACTCTTAGCAACCCCATGGACTGCAGCCTACCAGGGTCCTCCATCCTTGGCATTTTCCAGGCAAGAGTACTGGAGTGGGTTTGGGATAAAATAAATAACCAACAAGGACCTACTGTATAGCCCAGGGAACTCTGCTCAATATAGCAGTAGGTCCTTGTTGGTTATTTATTTGATCTCAAACTCCTAATTTATCCCTCTCTCTCTAGCCCCTTTGATAACACAATGTTGTAAATCAATGATACTTCAAC
This sequence comes from Neotragus pygmaeus, assembly GCA_006410875.1. Lineage (NCBI taxonomy): Eukaryota > Metazoa > Chordata > Mammalia > Artiodactyla > Bovidae > Neotragus > Neotragus pygmaeus. The sequence continues at coordinate 729,992 of SJYV01038002.1, read as the reverse complement.
AGCAACAAAAAAATGCAACCAAACAAAAGGTTATACAGGAACAGCAGCACTATAGGAAACATCTCCAGACTGGAAACTACCCAAATGCCCATCAGCAGTAGAGTAGATAAATTAATTGTACATTCACACAACAAAACATGATATGGTAATGGGAATAAATAATTTATAACTACATACAACAATATGTGAAAACAGTTGAAAAACAAGACACTTCATAAATGGAGCCATTCACACACACACACACACACACACACACACACTCAAAGAGTATAATAAATGCTTTTATGATATGACCCCTGTTTCTCAGCCTGACCCCTCTCTCCCACCCCAGGTTGCAGCAGTCATAAGCACCGGTTTTCAGGTCCCTGAACGAACCTGACTCTCTCACATGCTGTTCCCTCTGCCTGGAACACTCTTTCCCCAACTCTGTCTGGTGAGCTCCTATTTATCCTTTAAGTCTCTGCTTGTGTACAATGCCCTCATAGATAGGCATTTACTTTGTGGCACTTATTATAACTTCTAATAGTTTAGTTAACTTTTAAAATCATCTTTTTTTTCTTGTTAAATATTTGCTTTTTGCTTCATAATCTCCTTAAAAGAAGGGACTATGGCTCTTGGTCTGTATTCTTTACGTCCCCTTTACAATAGCAGGCACTTAGGAAATGTTTGTTGAATGAATGAATGAAAACAACAGTTTTAACAAGGATTCTGGATATACCTTAATAGCTCGAACTGTAACTTTAGACTAAGGAAATAACTGCAGTCATAATAAGAAAAATATAGGTTGATGGTATAAGAAGAACCATGTTTCTCAGTTCTGGCTGGTCATTAAAATCACCTAAGGAACTTTGATAAAATGATGATGTCCAGACCCCATTCCAAGGGTCTGGAATGGGCTTGAACATCAATACTTTTATAAATTCTGATTCTGCTATGTGACCAAGGACAGAAAAACCACTGGTGCAGATTCTGGTAACTGGCAATAGGACATACTTTTTCTTCTGATATCTCGTTTCATTTTATTGCTATTAATAATTTCATTCTAAGTATTCTGAACAAATATGACAATAATTGAAAGGAAGAAACCTAATCTTGATGTAAATATCTGCAGCACATTTTGTGCTGTGAAATATGATAACACCTTACCTTAAGAATTAATAACATTGGATTAAAAAAGAGTAACTTTGGTGACTGTTCTTACAAGCAGTAATGTAGTCCAAACTCTGGGAAAACAAGGGTTAGAAAGGTTTACCTTATCTTTTGTTATTTATTCAGGAAACTAATGTCAGTTGGAGAAGGAAAATACCCATTTATATCTTCCCATAAACAGAGCCTAAGGCATTTATTCCTACACTGTGAGATATTATTAATACCATGCAGGAACTTCCTAGCTCTAACAATACAGATGTTCTGGAGAAACAAACATGATGGTTAGGTAGGAAACACGCTGTGCTGAGAAAAGAGGAATGTGCTCTAGTGGAGAAATGTGAAAAATGAGGACTCTTCTGAGCAAGAAACAAGAGTTCTGCCTAAGGGGCCCCGTCTATCATAGCCTTCCTGGCATACAGTGGCCACTCATTTGCAATTTCTGAATAAATGGACTTTTGTGCCTGATAAACTTGCCTTTCTGGCTTAGTCCTCACTGTGACTTTGGAAAAATTCTTTTATCTCTTGAGTGGTTATTTCTTCATCTGTCAACTAGAGATAACCTTTTAAATTACAAGAGTGGTTGTGTCAGCGGTAGGGTAGATTGAATCACTGGCCTAATTTCTTCACCTTTCCCTATCCCTGCATCCTTTGCCCTGTAATCCTGCAGTTAGTTTCTCTCCATTTGAACTCAGTCATAGGTCTGGTTTTGGTCTATGAGATGTGACATAAGCAGGGGCTAAAAGATGCTGATGCTCCTGTGTTGCCATCTTGCTTCTGTGCCACTGATATGAAAAGAACTTCCCTCTGGTGGCTGCTGCTCCTTCAGGCTGAGTTCCAGGATTACATGGATCCATGCAGGAGACTGGAGCCGAGCCTGAGTGGTTCAGCCTGGGCAGAACCACAGCTCTGGGCAGAGGCACCTCCTTAGCCCCACCCTGAAGTGAAGCTGCTGCTGCTGCTGCTGCTGCTNGGCAAAGTAATGTCTCTGCTTTTGAATATACTGTCTAGGTTGGTCATAACTTTTATTCCAAGGAGTAAGCGTCTTTTAATTTCATGGCTGCAATTAACATCATTATGAAAACATGTTTCAAGTATATGTGATTTCAGAGATTTTTTTGAGATTTTAATATAGTACCACAGAAGCATTATCTAAAACATCCTGTATTTGTAGAAATTTTCATTTCTCAAAAATGATTCCTTTTGTATTTTAGGATGTTTTATTCATTGGTGTTATCCTTTGCTAAGAGACTTTAAATTTGCTGTAATGATTTTTGGTACCGGGGCCATTAGGGTCTCCATTTCTTAGCCTTGTTAAATGAGGTGTCTCATAATGTTTTTTGCACGTACATGTTTGTAGAACTTGTAACAGGAGCTCACATCTTCATTTTTCTTCTGTGTCAAGGCTTTTATGTAACAGAGACCTCAGATTTTTTTGTCCTCTCGTTGAAATTGTTTTCTCTACTATTATGTTCCTTTAAAATGCAGTAATAAATGCACAGTATGTTTTAACACATAAGATACATACAAAACATCATTTACAACTTACAGCTGTAATTTTAAATTTGGTATTTTTCCCATTTTTTTCAACTTAAAAAAAGATTTTAACTCTACTTAGAAATACTAAAAAAGTAGTGTGTCTTATGTTTCCTCATGATTATATTCAGAGTTTGCATTTTGGTAGAACAGTAAAATGTGTTCTCCTATGACTTTTTTTTTGGAAAAAAAAAAAAAAAAAGAAGTCTTGTTACATAAAATTCTCCATTTTAACCATTTAAAGTTTATAATTCAGTAGGTTTTGTTTATTCATAATATTATGCTGCCATCATTGATCTCAGAATTTTTCCTTCTCTCCCAGAAGAACTCCTGTTCTTTCCTCTACCCTTTCCCTCCATCCCTTGGAAACCACTAATCTACTTTCTGTCTCTATAGTTTTAACCTATTTTCAGTATTTCAGGTAAATAAAATGTACAGTATGTGACCTTTTGCATCTGGCTTCTTTCACTTAGCATAATTTTTTCAGGGTTCGTNCACTACCCTTTCCCTCCATCCCTTGGAAACCACTAATCTACTTTCCGTCTCTATAGTTTTAACCTATTTTCAGTATTTCAGGTAAATAAAATGTACAGTATGTGACCTTTTGCATCTGGCTTCTTTCACTTAGCATAATTTTTTCAGGGTTCGTCTACGCTGTAGTATGTTTCTGCACTTGATTCTTTGTAATGGCTGGATGATATTCCATTGTACGAATATACACGTATTGTTAATCCACTCATCAGTTGATGGATAGTTGTTGGGTTGTTTTCACTTTGGGCTATTGTGAGTGAGGCTGCTGTGAACCTTCTGTAGAGTTTAACTTTATATTTTGGTTAAAGTAATGGTTAATTGTTTTCAGGTTTCTTCTCTGTAAAGATACAATTTTTCTTTTTTAAGTAATAAACAACCTTGTGGGGGATACTTTTAGCTTAGGTAAACACAGTTTCTCATTACTTTGCCAACAAAGGTCCGTCTAGTCAAGGCTATAGTTTTTCCAGTGGTCATGTATGGATGTGAGNTCCCCTGTCCCTGGGATTCTCCAGGCAAGAACACTGGGTTGCCATTTCCTTCTCCAATGCATGAAAGTGGAAATTGAAAGTGAAGTCGCTCAATTGTGCCCGACTCTAGCAACCCCATGGACTGCAGCCTACCAGGGGCCTCCGTCCATGGGATTTTCCAGGCAAGAGTACTGGAGTGGGGTGCCATTGCCTTCTCCTGTGAAGCTGCACTGCTGTCTGGCAAATCTGCGAGTCAAAATTCAGTGCTATGTGTCTTATGCAGCTGAGATCCTGTAGCTATGTGATGCAAGAATATGTAACTAATATACCAAGTTTTACCAGAGAGCAGACAGACTGAAGCAAAAGCTCTAGGGTGGCCCCTTTTAAATAAAGAGACTTAATAACAGAGCACAGTCTTAGGGAAACTGGAGTGAGGGAACAGGTAGGGGCAGGAAGAAGCACAAACAATACACTTATAAGAGGTGCTGATCCCATGATTAATTAATGATCATTATCATTATTAATATGCTTTTAGGGGAACTGACAGAAATCTTTCAGTTTTAAAGATAATTCATGGAAAAGCAGGTCTTTACAGTCCGCTGTTTTCAAAAGTGAAAATCTTGCTTTGGGACATTAGGAAAGTGAGCACTGGCTGTTTTCTCTTTCTGCTTTTACTTTGAGGTATTCCAGTTTTTTGCCTTGCTACATCTTTAAGATGCTATCTGATTTTGTAGATCCGTTTCTACATAAGGTCATTGGAGGCTCTGCCAGCCTTTTATAAGAGAAGCAGAAGCCTGATGTTTATATTGTACTATAACTGGAAAATGAAATATTTGACAAAGTAAGAACTTTGGGTGATGTTGAAAAGCTAAATGTTTTCTCTCTTATCTCTGTACTGAAATTTAGTTGTTGTTGTTCAATCACTCAGTCATGTCCAACTGTTTGCGACCCCATGGACTGCAGCACACCAGGCTCCCTGTTCTTCATCATCTCCCAGAGCTTGCTCACACTCATGTCCATTGAGTCGGTGATGCCATCCAACCATTTAATCTTCTGTCATTCCCTTCTCCTGACTTCAGTCTTTCCCAGCATCAGGGTCTTTTCCAATGAGTTGGTAATTTAATAGAGGTAAGTTTTAGGCTAGTGGTCTGAGATGAAAAATTGTATAGGTAATTTCTCCAGAGCACTAGAGTTGGTGAATTTATAACTGGTACTTAGCAGAGTCACAATATCCAGGAATGTGATGATAAAACCAGGAAGAAGCTGGATGAAAATGTTTGTAGTAAAGAACACATTGATAAGCACAGTTGTTTAGACTGAATATTCCTGCTGCTAAGGTAGGTCTGGGCCTCCCTGGTGGCTCAGCAGTAAAGAATCTGCCTGCAATGCAGGAGACATGTGTTTGATCCCTGAGTCAGGAAGATCCCCTGGAGAAGGAAATGGCAACCCACTCCAGTATTCTTGCCTGGAAAATCTCATGGACAGAGGAACCTGGCAGGCTACAGTCCATGGGGTTGCAAAAGAGTTGGCCATGACAGCAACTAAATAACAACAAATGTTGATCTAATTTAGTGTTTCTTTCTCACTAGCAGGGTTTTGTATAAAGAAGGTATTTGAAACACTAAAATCTGAATACATATGTTTGAAGACAAAGATGTCTGCTTTGGGGAAGAATTAACAATATTGCTGTGGGGCTGATTAACTAAAGAACAGATGTTACATAAGGCTAGAGTAAATGGGAGAAAATGAAGACATTTAAGGGCCTGATGGATCTTTGACCTGTATTGCTGGTCACACACCAGTTTCTTAAAAAGTCCCACCCCACAGTAAACTTTCCAATTGTTGAAAAACAAATGCAGTACAAGAATGTTACATCTTGTATACCAAAGGATAAAGATAATACTTATTTACTGACATTTATGGATAATATAATCCTTAGAGTGCTTAAATTAAATGTTAAAGTTAATCCTCTTTACATAGTAAACCTTATCAGAATTGGATGAGAGGACTCAAGGCTAAAGTAAAGTCTTGGACACTAAATTAATATCATTTTCAAGAGTTTCTTAAAATGAATAACCTGAAAAAGGGAAATAAAACTTTCCACAGGATGCATGCCTGTGGGGCTTATTTTGAATAGAAATTCTTTATTAGCAGCTACTTGAGAAAGTATATAAAGTGTGCAAACTAGGTATTCATGTTTATTTGAATCTTTTTTTTCTTCAAAGATTTTAAAATGTCTTTCTTTNTATAATCCTTAGAGTGCTTAAATTAAATGTTAAAGTTAATCCTCTTTACATAGTAAACCTTATCAGAATTGGATGAGAGGACTCAAGGCTAAAGTAAAGTCTTGGACACTAAATTAATATCATTTTCAAGAGTTTCTTAAAATGAATAACCTGAAAAAGGGAAATAAAACTTTCCACAGGATGCATGCCTGTGGGGCTTATTTTGAATAGAAATTCTTTATTAGCAGCTACTTGAGAAAGTATATAAAGTGTGCAAACTAGGTATTCATGTTTATTTGAATCTTTTTTTTCTTCAAAGATTTTAAAATGTCTTTCTTTTACATTTATTCTGACTCACCGCTACTGTTATGAATAATTTAAGTCCTGGTAAAGCGCTAATTCCAGAGTAAGAAGGTAACTTGTAAAGAGCTGGGGCTTAGAGGTAGTTAGCTGATTAAATGTCAGTACAAGGTGGTGGCGAGTGAATGATCTTCAGGTCACCCCTGTGGAAATGTCCGACTGATGTGGACAAAACCACTGTTCTCCCTGCCAGCGAACAGTGGTAGGGACAGGGTTGCTCATCTGGGCTTTGGGGACCTGGGGCTGGGTGTGTGGGAGTGACTGTTCCAAAGTCGCAGGCCATAATGCCGTGGGACACTGGGGTCAAGGGCGGAACAGGAAGTAAAGAACTGCCGTCACCTAAGGGAGCTGGCAGAGAATGAAAACGCGGAGCTGCAGAGAATTGATGGGTGTGGATCTGACAACAGCAAAACTGAATAAACAAGTTTGAAAGGTGGGGGCTTGAAAAAAGATTTTAGAGGCTGTGATTGTGGCTGAGCCTGCTTCAGATAGTCAAGCAGGAGTGCTGGACTGTGAGGTGCTAACAAGCTTCCTCAAGCCTTCCTCTCTCTCTTGATTAGTCAAAAACACTTGAAAAGTCGGTTGGAAATAGTCAATCAGGTGGATACTCCCTGCTTCGAATCTGCAGGGCCCTTCATTGATAGACATACACTTGCCTTGGGAGCAACTTTCTTTCAATACAGCCAAAGCAAATATTTTGAAATAAGAGTGAAAATAGAGACCGTGAAAGATTTCACATTCAAATACTAAAATTTGTGATTTTTATGAGTCCCTCCTCTCCTCTTCAAGCTACTACTTTTTAAATCCTTGCTTTGGAAGAAGAAGAGCCTGCAGTTTGGGGGCCCGTGAATCTCTCTAGTTAGGAGAGACGTGCAACCAGAGAGGCAAGGCTAGGGACTGTCAATGCAAGCATGCCGCAACTGTGACCACAATGAGCCCTGGTGCACGCTGCCAAGGCCACAGTCACTGTTAGAAATAGGGCCTCATCCACAGGAATCTAGCTTTGCTTTTTAAAAATGTGTATGTGTTTTAGGTCAGGGCATTTGATTTCAGAACGGAAATATATTGATGCAAGGCTAAAACGATAAACACTGTTGTAATGTGGTAAATCAGCTGAACTTTATTTCATCCCTTTGGAGTCCTTTTTGATGCCTAGACGGATGCAGGGGTGACCTTCCAAACGCTCAGCAGAGCCTCTGACGGCACGGCTGTTGGAAGAGATTGCTGCTTGCGTCAGCAGGGCCCAGGGGCGCCCTGCTCTCCTGGCACTACCTCCGCAGGTGAAGATGCAGGAGGGCTGGGGGTGGCGTCAGAGGTGCCCAGGGCAGGGAGATGACACTGTCGGGGCTCAGAGCGTCAGCTGTTTACCAATCAATGTAGAAGTACTTCCAATTTGTATCAACAGTTTGGCCTTGCAGGCTGAGTAGTAATTCTCCCTCTTGGAGGTGGCTTGCTTGCTTGTTTTCAGCTCCTGTCATTTTAATGACCTCCCTCGGCTCTTCAGGGGCTTCCCTTGTGGCTCAGCTGGTAGAGAATCTGCCTGCAATGCGGGAGACCTGGGTTCGATCCCTGGTTTGGGAACATCCCCTGGAGAAGGGAAAGGCTACCCACTCCAGTATTCTGGCCTGGAGAATTCCATGGACTAGATAGCCCGTGGGGTCACAAAGAGTGATGTGACCGAGCCACTTTCATTTTCACTTTTACTTTGGCTTTCTTCAGAACTGCCCTCATCTGGACTGTCTATGTCTCCATTGCCACGACTTGGGCTGTTTCTGTTGGCTTACCAGTAGTATTTCTTAATTTATTCTATGATTTTGGGATTGGTCATGTTGACTGCTGGTAGTTAGTTGTAGAGAGGGTTGAAAAGCTAACATATCCAAAATGTTTTGAGATCTTCAGATGGTCATAAGGATCCAAATACAAAGAGAAACTTTTCAAATTCAAATTCTTCTCACAGAGTCTAGCTCCCCACAGGGTGACTTTTGTGAGGAGCTGAGAGAGTGCTAACTGCCAACATGTGTTTTTGCTGAAATGTATTTGCTAATGTAAACAACTTATGCCTGCCTCTGACACCCAGGACCATCACATGAGGCTTACATGCTACTTGGAGAATGCTGCTCTCTCACAGAGATTAATACATGTAAATCTGTAACTCATATTTCTGTGCTCACATGTGTCTCATGCAATTAAAGCAAAAGGCAACTTTGTACATGAGGCCAGCACTCAGAAAACTTTAACATTTGATCGTTAGAAACAGAAGGGAAAAAAAAATCCATGAAAAATAGGGGGAAAATTCGGAAAAGATGAATTAAATGATAAAGGTAATTTCTGTATATTTTATTTTGAATTTATTTACTGTGACATTATTTTTTTAATGTGAAGTTTGTTTTTCAAAGAGTAGCTTTGCTAATGCTAGGAAATGAAATGGCTTAGAAGCTCTTTTAATTTTTAATTAGTTTATTTTAATTAGGGGATAATTACTTAGCAATATTGTGATGTTTTTGCCATACATCAACATGAATCTGCCATAGTGTGTACACGTGTTCTGCCCCATCCTGAAGCCTCCACCCCCCACCCCTTTAGGTGGTCCCAGAGCACTGGCTTTGGGTGCCCTGCTTCATCCATCGAACTCGAACTGATCGTCTATTTTACATATGGTAATGTATATGTTTCAAGGCTGTTCTCTCTAATCATCCCACCCTTGCCTTCTCCCACTGAGTCCAAAAGTCTATTCTAGGAGCTCTTTTAGATGCTTAACTAGAAACATCTTAACTCTTGGACTAACAGAATGTTCTTAGGCAATGGTTCTCAAACTCCAGCGTTTGCCAGAATCACAGGGGAGCTTCCTAAGACACAGCTTGTTCGGCCTCCTTCACTGAGCTTTTTCTTTAGTAGATCTGGGGTAGGGTCTGAGACTCTGCATCTCTAACTAGTTCCTAGATAATGCAGCTGCTGCTGGTCTCCAGGACTGCACGTTGAGAACCAGTGAAAGGCAGAGGTTATCAAGCTCTGATGCACAGCAGAATGACCTGGAAAGCGTTGAACCAAAGCTCAAGTTGGAGCTCCATTCCCAGGCCTTCTGATTTGATTGGTCTGGGGCGTGTCCTAGGGAAATGGTAATGTTTAGAAACTCCTCAAGGGATGATAATGTTCAGCTGGTGCTGGAAACCACAGCACTGGATGATTTTGCCGGAATATTCAATGATCTTGAATCTAGGAGTAACGTCTGCACTCAACACATAACCAGCTAAACTTTTTTTTTTTTTTTTTGGAGCAACTATAAAATTTGGTGGAAGCCAGATTTATTTTCAAAATGTGTTACATTCATATCACAATTAGTAGTTACTTTCAAACAATGACAGTTCCTTCTGAATTCAGGTGTGAGGAGAAGGGTGGAGACTGGGGTCTTACTCCCATTTGCTTATTTCACCCCCTTCCACCCCATCCTCATCTCCAGTTTCTGAGTGGCCTTCTATTTCTTCAACCTTTTGTTCAAAGGTCAGTCGGTGGATTGCTGGAGCTGTCCTCCAGATAATCTGTAGGTGGTGTAACTAGGAAAAGCAAGAATGGCCACAAAGGAACTCGCAGGCACCCCCCAGGGGTGGGGGTGATTTGTTTACAGGGCACTGGTGTGGGAGTCAAATGACAAAGTTCAGATTCTTACCACTGTCTCAGCCTAATGGATCTGTGATCATTGGAAGATCATTTAATACTATTAAACTTCATTTTTCTTAACTACAAAATAGGGATAATAGGTCTATCTCTTGTGAGTTTGTTTCAAGGATTAAATAAAATGGTAGGGACAGGACATTGATCTCCTTGTTGGCCACTGATACCAAAGCTGCTAAGATAATGCCTTCACATAGAAGGCACTTGATGAGTGTTGATCATATTAAAACAAACTTCTTAAAGTGCAAGGTACTAAATAAAAAGAATTACCCCGAGGGAACATACTTTCTAGCCTCAAGCTCTCTGTATTCCTTGTGCACTTTGGCCTACATCCTTCTTTGGCCTGGATTCAGCTTTACAGGCATTGAGTGTTTACAGTCAGATGATGGAAGCAAAAGTTGATATGAATGCATTCTTTCTTGTTGGAGTAAACATCTGATTATTATCACATTTCATTTCTCAAATATTCTTTCAATAAAGAGTGCAAAATATAGCCTGTTGACACTATTTCCTTTCCAGAACTTCAGGGGTAGTTCTTTCTTTGGTTGGGAAAGAGTTGTTTGCTGACGTTAGGAATGGAAGTTCTGGGTTTTATTTATTCCTAACAGTACTGTAGTGCCTCATGCTTTATAAATAACCTTTATTATCTTAACATTGGCACGCCTCAGGTTACCGGTGATAATTATGCCAAAATACATCTTTCTCTCTTCTATTACAATTTTTCGGTTTTGTTATACACAAAGACTGATAGAGTAGGATCGATCTGATCAAATGAGTTAGGGTAGGAGTAGGGATGTCTCATTTGTCGAATTAGATGATTGTAAGAATGGAAGTGAGCTGGATTTGGTTGTCAGAGCAGTAGCCTTTGTGTGCTTGGCAAAGGACATCATTGACTATTTCGGTTAAACAAGTTTTACCACGGCATATAAAGTTCCTTGGTTAATGAAAACTTGTATAACATTATCAGAGCCAAGAAGATAGATGTGTGCATACATGTAAAATTTAGGAGAAAAAAATCCTACTTATAATCTTACTTTATAAATTATTTCATAAGGCAGGTTATGTGTTGATGCCTTTGTGCAAAGCTGACATGTAGATCCCACCTCTTTACTTTTTCTAAGTAGTAAATATTAAATGAGAAATTATTATATCATAGTTACTTATAATTTTTACACAAATTAATTTTGAAAAGATAGAGCATTTCTATTATCATATAGGTAATGCTATGACATGATATTTTCTTGTTCGGAAATCCAAGATTTTACAAAATAATTACAAATTTCTAGCTTTACCAAAGCAGGAAATCTCAGAGAAAGCTCCTTTCCCCTGCCCTCAAGCCCCCCTCAACCCCCTCCTTCACCCAGTCTGGATTTCACAGGCAACAGCTTTTTTTTTTTTTTTTTTCAGTTGTAAAGTTAGCCTTCAAATATAAACCGAGGTCCTGGGCTCCATTACTGTTTCTGGCCAGAAAACTAGAGTCAGTGTTATCTCTAAGTTTGTGAAATTCAGAAAAAAACAGCTCTGTGGTGGCAGGGCTAGAATTTTATAGCCCGGGTAAGGAATGCCATTGAAGTTGTCAGACTCATAAACTTAAAATGTTTAGATCTTTTGGAGGGAGGGAGCATGGTGTGATGGTGGAAGTAAGGAATGCCAAGTCTACAGGACAATGTTTTATACCTAAGACTCTCAAACATTTTTACAGCTTAAGATTGTGTCTTCTAGCCTCAGTTTCTCCACTCACAAAACGAAATAATTATGAGAATTAACATACCTTTGCTTAAGGTCTTAAGGTCTCAGCTTAGATGCTAACTTTCTCTTGGGATGCCACCTTCTTTGAACTTCTGATTTTTGGTTTGTTGCCTCATTTTTGAAAACCCAGCCCCTGACATCCCTCCTTAAACTCAGAGATTACTTGCCACACAATTCCATGTTTGCCTTTTTACTTCTTTCCCTGTTCCACCTCCTCAATGACACAACCATCCCCCATCCCCTCAGATTATCAACTCTGATCTAAAACTGAATTTTCACTGCTCTCACTGCAGTTAGGCACTGCAGCACCTACCCCTGTGTCTAGACAGTGGGACACCCAGTGACTGTTTATTCACAGAATAAAGGGAAGAAAGGACAGATATTCTTTTTAGTGCCCAAGGACAAGTCTAATGACGTAACTGTTACAAGATTAAACAAATTCTTTTTTTGCATGTGTCTGTTTGTGTGGGTGGCAAGTGAAACAGTCCTATCAGCATGGCTCCAGAAGAAAAGAGAAGGTCATGTTGGTGAATGGTGCTTAACAGCCAAAATGATTCATGGAGGTATGTATGCTTGGCACACATTTGCTGCTGGCATGATGGGCAGGGCACAGCTGCTGTGGGAAACTTTATCCCTGCTGGGTGGACAGGCCCTACTCATGAAAGGAGGGAAACTCTCTTCTGTTCTACATTCATGCAGAAACACACTACATGGCATGAAGGGATTGGACAACTTGGGCTACTTTAAGTTAGCTGAGTTAGCCAGTCAATAATGCTAATGTTTATCGAGCGTTTATTATGCACACGTGCCAAGTTGCTTCAGTGGTGTCCAGCTCTCTGCAACCTTATGGACTGTAGCTCGATTATCCAGACAAGAATACTAGAGTGGGTTGCCACGCCCTCCCGTAGGGGATCTTCCCAACCCAGGGATTGAACCTACGTTCCCTGCCTTGGCAAGTGGGTTCTTTACCACTCATGCCACCTGGGCTTTATTATATCCAGATAATTTACTAGGCACTTACATGATTAATTCAACTAACCCTCAGGACAGAGATTATTATGATGTCTCTTTTAGAGATTTTTTAAGACACAAAGAACTGATGTAAATTGCCTAAGTTCATCTAACCAGAAAATGCAAGAGGCAGGCTTCAAACTCAGATGGTCAGGCTCTGAAAGTGTAGAACCTTCTTGTAGTTCCAACTCTGGGGAACAGGGCTCTCAGCTTAGAGGCTAGGAGGGCCGGTTGTTCCATCAATCAATCAAGCAAGAGTCAGTCTCGGGACTACATCCTGGTGCTGGCAGAATTATCAAAACAATGCGTGTCAAGCCCCTGCCCTAACAGCTTTGTGGTTATGCAATTCAGGAGCATTCTTAGAAAACATTTCAAGACAGGGTGTAATTATGTGCGTATTTGGATGGTGTGAGGGGNACCAGTCCATCCTAAAGAAAATCAGTCCTGAATGTTCATTGGAAGGACTGATGCTGAAGCTGAAGCTCCAATAGTTTGGCCACCTGATGCTAAGAACTGACTCATTGGAAAAGACTCTGATGCTGGGAAATAGTGAAGGGAGGAGGAGGAGGGGATGACAGAGGATGAGATGGTTGGATGGCATTACGAACTTGAAGAACATGAGTTTGAACAAGCTCCAGGAACTGGTGATGGGCAGGAAAGCGTGGTGTGCTATACAGTTCATGGAGTCACATAGAGTCAGACATGACTGAGCAACTGAACTGAACAGATATTTACCTATAATCTCCATGGTAAGTTGGTATTAAAACTTCACATACCAAATCAGCATCCACAATGGTAAAGTATACCAGCACTGATCACAGCTTAGGTAGGCAAATGGGCCAAGAATTGAGTGTTTGTATTTCCTAGCATGGGACTTTTATGATTTGGGAAAAACTTCGTGTGTTTTGGGAGGTCCCAAGTTTTGGCATTTGGCCATCAGGATGTTGACTGTACATTCACTTCTCTAGGCACTCTTGCACTTAACCTTCCTACCTTTGAAGTAGTCTATGACTACGAGTCACTCACAATAAGCATTAACAACACACAAGCAGAAAATCTGTCATCGTCTCCTTATAGTAAATAACCTTTTGTCAGATAGGCAGGCACTNTCTAGGCACTCTTGCACTTAACCTTCCTACCTTTGAAGTAGTCTATGACTACGAGTCACTCACAATAAGCATTAACAACACACAAGCAGAAAATCTGTCATCGTCTCCTTATAGTAAATAACCTTTTGTCAGATAGGCAGGCACTTCTTGATAAATTAGTATTCATTTTTACTAAATCTCATTCTGCTAGTTTTGGTAGTCCACACATCTTCAAAGGTATCCAATTACTCCGACAGAGTCATTTTTCATGATGTGATCGTACATTGTGTCCTGTCAAGGATAGGCTAGACAGTTTCCAAGGACAGGTTTAGAATTTTAAATGTAATGGGATACACTGAAGCTTTTACTTGAGTCTAAACCTATCTTTTTAAATGGCTCTTTAAAGACAGAAAAAGCACCATTAGCAAACTTACATAAAGAGATAAGTTGTTTAGGAAATGAAAGAAGGCTTCCTCAGTGACGTGCCAGCTCAATTCCTCAACAAATTAACATTAAATTAAACATTAAATTAAAAGTGACTAATTCTATTTAGTCGCTTTTCCTGTTGCTCATCAAGCAGAGGGCCAGCACTGACCACCACTTAATGATAAAGCAACACAGGATAAGAGTGTGAGTTTTCTCCTCCAAAGGAGATTAATTCTTTGAATCAATACACAGTATTCTCTATTCAGGTCAAGCCATGTCTCTCCACAGTGATAGATGATGATGCGTGGCTTTGTTACATTTTTGTAGATTTAATGTTTTGTATAAGAATTACAAAGTGTTCCCCCCATCCCCAGCTGTGTTTTATTTTTTTTGTTATTTATTTATTTACTTTTATTTTACTTTACAAACTGTATTGGTTTTGCCATACATTGACATGAATCCGACACGGGTGTCCTTGAGTTCCCAATCCTGACCCCCACTCCCACCTCCCTCCCCATATCATCTCTCTGGGTCATCCCAGTGTACCAACCCCAAGCATCCTGTATCCTGTATCGAACTTAGACTGGCGATTCATTTCTTACATGATAGTATACATATTTTTTCCTGTAGAAATCACATTAGATTTGGTTTACATCAGCAAGCCTATGGAACTTTCAAAATTCTGTTTGTTTGTTTTGTCAAAATGGGCTGAGACGATAATAGAAACCAAGATGAGGTTAGGCCTGGCAACTTCATTGTTAAATTCAGCTCTGATTTGGGGTTCTAAAAACAATAAACAAATTGTGAACTTCTGCAAGACCTTGTTTCTTACCCCAAACCTGCTACTAACATATCAAGTAGGTAAAAACTCACATTCATTTAACTCCTTTTGGTTTATGCAGTGTTTTGAAAAGGGTCAACCACGCAAAGCCTTAGCCAGGAATNTGTGAACTTCTGCAAGACCTTGTTTCTTACCCCAAACCTGCTACTAACATATCAAGTAGGTAAAAACTCACATTCATTTAACTCCTTTTGGTTTATGCAGTGTTTTGAAAAGGGTCAACCACGCAAAGCCTTAGCCAGGAATTTATTAATTCACTAGTCTTAATGATCATTTTTCAGGAAAAGTTCTTCAGAAGAAATAAGAACCTACAACAGGTATTTATTTATTGACTATGTTTAATCTTTATATCTAGGCTATTTTTAAAGGAATTTAAGGTAGCTTATGGCAAAACATTTAAAAGTTTACTATTAAAAATGGAGTAGGAGACTTTCCTGGCAGCACAGTTATTAAGACTCCATGCTTCCACTGCATGGGGATGTGGGGGTTTGGGGATGTTCAATTCCTGCTCATGGCATTAAGATCCCTCAAGCCTCAGGGAGCAGCTAAAACAAATCCCCAAAAATGGAGTAAAAAAAAAAAAAAANGTTGTTAAGACTCCATGCTTCCACTGCATGGGGATGTGGGGGTTTGGGGATGTTCAATTCCTGCTCATGGCATTAAGATCCCTCAAGCCTCAGGGAGCAGCTAAAACAAATCCCCAAAAATGGAGTAAAAAAAAAAAATTATTGGAAGCCATGTAGCAAAAGGAAGGCAGAGAGTGGCACCACAGTTTTTGGCCCAAGGAAGGTAATAACATACTGACGACTGCATTAATGGAGACAGTGAATATTCCAGTGGTGGATATTTAGTGAAGGTCACTGTGTAACTGGAGAGCAGGATAAAGACATGGATACTAAATGCAGAATCGTTACCAGAGAGGGCTCTAGAAATGCTCAGAAAGTTGATGCGAGGAAAGTACTACATTTATATAAACTTGTCTGCTACCCTATTTTACCTTCAGGCTGAATCTGATCTGTGGGTTTTTCCTCTATTTTTCTGCCCCAAGAAAAGAGCAGTTAACTGTTGTTGGAAAGATGTTGAAGGAATGGAGAGATGAATGTTGGAGTCAGTTACCAAGAGTGAATGGGCTTGCCCGCTGGCTCAGCAGTAAAGAATCTACCTGCAATACAGGAGAAGATCCCAGGGTCAGGAAGATCCCCTGGAGAAGGAAATGGCAACCCACTCTAGTATTCTTGCCTGGAGAATACCATGGACATAGGAACCTGGTGGGCTAGAGTCCATAGCGTCACAAAGAGGGACTTGGCATGCACTGAGATTGAACACATGGTGCTAAAACTTTTGGTTCCTTCATCTATTACAAAAAAAGAAAAGATGAAAACTTTCTAAGGTAGATATCTGTCTTCTCTCCTCCTTCTACAAATACTCTACTATTAAATGGAAACTGTTTTTTTTTTTGCATTCTGACACTAATACTTCCATTCTGATTGTTTAAGATTTTTAATTTAAAAGCAGTTTTTCACTGGTTAGGTAGTTTCCATGAATATAAGAGGTTATAAAAAGAAAATTGAAGGGGAAGAGAGTGGCAAGAATCATGAAATACTCTGATTGGCAGGCAGTGATTGCTCATCAGGTGACTTGGGAAACAGAGTGGAAAGTTGATTGAGGGCATGCTTGCCATTTATGAGTAAGTTCAGTTCAGTTCAGTCACTCAGTCGTGTCTGACTCTTGGTGACCCCATGAATTGCAGCACAGCAGGCCTCCCTGTCCATCACCAACTCCTGGAGTTCACTCAGACTCACGTCCATCGAGTCCGTGATGCCATCCAGCCATCTCATCCTCTGTTGTCCCCTTTTCCTCCTGCCCCCAATCCCTCCCAGCATCAGAGTCTTTTCCAATGCGTCAACTCTTCTCATGAGGTGGCCAAAGTACTGGAGTTTCNTTTTTTTTTTTTACTGTGGGAACTTAGTTTTTAAATGGAAACTTTAAAAAATGATAGCCTAGTATCCTCTTTGCTGACAATATTGGAGAATCACAAACTCATCATTGACTTAGTTTATATAGCATTGACTATGATGAGTGTTATTGTAGCCATTAATTTTTTTAATTATAAAAAAGTTTCAGACATATACAGATGTAGAGAGAACAATGAACTCCCCTATATCTATGACCCAGTTGTAATAAAGATTTTTTATTCCATTTGCTTCATTTATTATTCTTTCCATAATTTTTCTATTTGGTATATTAAAGCACACTTCACACATTGCACATGTTTAAATATGCATCTCTCAAAATATAAATGGATAAGCCGTTTTAAGTAATTTTTAGAAACAGATATGTATTTGGCTGTACTGAGTCTTAGTGCAGCACTAAAGGATCTTCAGTCTTCATTGTGGCATGCAGCTCTTCAGTTGCAACATGAGAACTGTTTGTTGCAGAGTGTGGGATCTAGTTCCCTGTCCAGGGATCAAACCTGGGTCCTCTGCATTGGAAACACAGAGTCTTAGCCACTGGACTACTAGGGAAGTCCTTTAAGTTATTTTTTTAATCTTTTAATCTATAATCACATTTGCCTGTCTGAAAAATGTCTTTTTTAAAAATTAGTTCGTTTGAATCAGGTCCAAACAAGGTCTAAACATTATTTGTTCTTGTTCAGTTGCTAAGTCATATTCGACTCTGCGACCTCATGGACTGTCGCATGCCAGGTTCCTCTGTCCACTGTCTCCTGGACTTTGAGCTCAAATTCATGTGTATTGAGTCAGTGATGCTATCTAACCATCTCATCCACTGCTGTCCCCTTCTCCTTTTGCCTTCAGTCTTTTGCAGCATCAGAGTCTTTTCCAATCCTCTGGATCATGG
The DNA here is from genome assembly GCA_006410875.1 of Neotragus pygmaeus. Taxonomy (NCBI): domain Eukaryota; kingdom Metazoa; phylum Chordata; class Mammalia; order Artiodactyla; family Bovidae; genus Neotragus; species Neotragus pygmaeus. Next base: position 712,084 of record SJYV01038002.1, on the reverse strand, counting down.
AAAAAGCAAGAGAGTTCCAGAAAAACATATATTTCTGCTTTATTGGCTATGCCAAAGCCTTTGACTGTGTGGATCACAAGAAACTGTGGAAAATTCTGAAAGAGATGGGAATACCAGACCACCTAACCTGCCTCTTGAGAAATCTGTATGCAGGTCAGGAAGCAACAGTTAGAACT
>SJYV01038002.1:643358-711825 GCA_006410875.1 Neotragus pygmaeus | reverse complement strand
TGAGGAAGTCTTTCTTATCTCTTCTCACTATTCTTTGGAACTCTCCGTTCAGATGGGTATATCTTTCCTTTTCTCCTTTTTCTTTTGCTTCTCTTCTTTTCTCAGCTATTTGTAAGGCCTCCTCAGACAACTATTTTGCCTTTCTGCATTTCTTTATCTTGGAGAAGGTCTTGATCCCTGCCTCCTGTACAGTGTCATGAACCTCTGTCCATAGTTCTTCAGGCACTCTGTGTATCAGATCTAATCCCTTGAATCTATTTCTCACTTCCACTGTATAATCATAAGGGATATGATTTAGGTCTTACTTGGATGGTCTAGTGCTTTTCCGTACTTTCTTCAATTTAAGTCTCAATTTGGCAATAAGGAGTTCATGATCTGAGCCACAATCTGCTCCCGATCTTGTTTCTGCTGACTGTATAGAGCTTTTCCATCTTCAACTGCAAAGAATATGATCAATCTGATTTTGGTATTGACCATCTAGTTATGTCCATATGTAGAGTCATCTCTTCTGTTGTTGGAAAAGGGCATTTGCTATGGCCAGCACTTTATTTTGGCAAAACTCTCTGAGCCTTTGCCCTGCTTCATTTGTACTCCAAGGCCAACTTGCCTATTACTCCAGGTATCTCTTGACTTCCTACTTTTGCATTCCAGTCTCCTATAATGAAAAGGAAATCTTTTTTTGGTGTTAGTTCTAGAAGGTCTTGTAGGTCATCATAGAACCATCCAACTTCAGCTTCTTTGGCATTAGTGGTTGGGGCATAGACTTGAATTACTGTGATATTGAATGGTTTGCCTTGTAAACAAACAGAGATCATTCTGTCATTTTTGAGACTGCACCCAAGTACTGCATTCNAACCATCCAACTTCAGCTTCTTTGGCATTAGTGGTTGGGGCATAGACTTGAATTACTGTGATATTGAATGGTTTGCCTTGTAAACAAACAGAGATCATTCTGTCATTTTTGAGACTGCACCCAAGTACTGCATTCTGGACTCTTTTGTTGACTATGAGGGCTACTCCATTTCTTCTAAGGGATTCTTGCCCACAATAGTAGATATAATGGTCATCTGAGTTAAATTCACCCATTCTAGTCCATTTTAGATTCCTGAAATGTCAGTGTTCACTCTTGTAGTCTCCTGTTTGACCACTTCCAATTTACCTTGATTCATGGACCTAACATTTAGGTTCCTGTACAATACTGTTCTTTACAGCATCAGACTTTATTTCCATTGCCAGTTACAACTGGGCATTGTTTTCACTTTGAATCTGTCTCTTCCTTCTTTCTGAAGTTATTTCATTCTTCATTCTTTCATCTTCATTCTTTCTAGAGTCAGTTTTTCTGAGAAGTCTTTTAAGAGTCCCAAATGTTCTGCCCATGTATGGAGGTACTAGCTAATGCTACTTGGTAGCAATCATTTGGTATATGTGAGCATGTCAAAGCAACACCTTCAGTTCACTTCAGTTCAGTTCAGTCTCTCAATCGTGTCTGACTCTTTGCAACCCCATTAATCACAGCACGCCAGGCCTCCCTGTCCATCACCAACTCCCGGAGTTTACCCAAACTCATGTCCATCNAAGCCCCTGCCCTAACAGCTTTGTGGTTATGCAATTCAGGAGCATTCTTAGAAAACATTTCAAGACAGGGTGTAATTATGTGCGTATTTGGATGGTGTGAGGGGAATCCTTCTTGCCCAGATACTAAGAATCACTGCTGCCCTTCTAGGGGCGAGTTCTGAGGGAAAAGCATTCTTTGACCTACACACATCCCTCATCTGAAACAAGCTGCATTGTGACCACCTAAGGCATCCCTTCTGCTCCTTTGAGGAAAAAGGGGGCTGGCAGGACTGGCTTGATTATTCCTGAGGCAGAGGAGGGTGCTTTATGTGACGAGAAGGATCAAAATGATAATAACGACAACAATGAAAACTAGCATTTATTGAACATGTGTGTGTCATGCGCTGCTCTAATATGTATCTACTCACTCACATACCTTGTAGGTACTGCTATGATTTATATTTTGCAAATGACACAACTGTGGCACACAGAGAGAAAGCAATTTTGGTATTACAAGCCAAGTCTGAACTTATATTTGTTTTGTCTTAGCAGTCATATAGTTCTTACCGTGTGCAAGAGACTGTTTCAAACACTTCACAGATATTAACACTTCCAGAGGCTGTTTCAAGCACTTCATATATATTAACACATTTAGTCCTCATGAAACACCTATTTCACACAAAAAGAAACTGAGGCAGAGGGTGATTAAGTTGTTTTGTTGAAAGCACTCAACCTAGTGGTTCTTTTTTTTAAACTTTTTTTTAAAATTAACTTTTATTGGAGTATAGTTGCTTTACAACATTGAGTTCGTTTCTACTGTACAGTAAACTGAATCAGCTATATGTGTACATTTATCCCCTTTTTTTGGATTTCCTTCCCATTTAGGTCACCACAGAGCATTAAGTAGAGTTCCCTGTGCTATAAAGTAAGTTCTTATTAGTTACCTATTTTGTATGCAGTACCAATAGTATATACGTGTCAATCCCAATCTCCCAATTCATCCTACCACCTCTCTCCCCCTTGCCGTCCATGTGTTTTTTTCTCTACCTCTGTGTCTTTATTTCTGTTTTGCAAATACATAACCTAGCTGTTCTAACCATCAGCCTGATTGATGTAAAAACCTGATCTTGTGACGTTTATTCTCTTCAGCCTCTGCTGTATTTTCTTTCATGAATTACCAAGACTGCCTGGGTTTTCTGATCTGAAGAACAACATCAACAGTAACACCTATCTTATAGGATTAAATGTGATGGCTTATGAGAAGCTTTAGCACTGGGCCCAGCACTTTGGAAAAGTTCAATACATGTGAATTTAGAATGTGACCAGACTTTATCCCTTTCTATTTACTTTGGAATTAGAACGAGATTCAAACATTTATTTCTCTCTTATTAGCTGGGTAGCTTGGACAATGTACTTAACTTGTCTGTACCTCAGTGTCCTCTTCTGCAGAATGGAGGAGATCGTTTTATTTAATTAGTTATCCCAGAGATTGTTGTGAAGATGAAATGAGACGATCTATTTAAAGGGCAGAGCTCTGTGGCAAGTGCTCAGTTAGTGTTTGCATCTTATTAGGAGAAGGAAGGGGATGGAGCCAGGAGGGACACAAAGAATGTTTACTGTGGAGACTTCATGGCATCCTTAAATATGGGTGACTCAATGTCAGGACCCTGAGTGGGGTCAAGAGAACTGTTTGTCAGAAAGACCCGATCTGCCATCATCTTCTCAGAGCACTGGGAAGCCTGTGTGCAGGGGCCTGAGCCACACGGCCCTGGGTTTGAGTCTGCTCTGTGTGGCTCTGGCAAGTGATTTAATTGCTGTAAGCCTCTGATTTCTCATCTATGCAATGGGGTTGATATCACTGCCCTCATGGAGTTGTCCGGAGGATTAACTGAGATATTGTATGTAATTCGCTTGGCACAGTGCCTGGCAAATAATCAACTCCCTGTAAAGGTAACTATCAGTGCTACTAAAAGTTGTCATGGAGGGTGAAACAACACAGTCTCATGACTTACACAATCATGTAACCATTTCTGACTAATATGTGACTACTCCCATGCTCCTAAGGACTTTTATTACGCGGTTAGGCCATTTGCTGTCCCTGCTACAAGTTTGGCCTTGTAGTCATAGAGTCAGGGCAATTTTAGAACTGGGAAAACAATGGGTAGAGTAGAAGAAAATTATAGAGGTTGCCTGATCTGGTTGTTTGCTTTAATAAATCAGAAAAGTGAGCTCATAGCTTTTAAGGGACATGTTCAAGATCAGAATGCTTTTCGGCCAGTAAGACCAGAACCTATGTCTTCTGATCCCATGCCTAAAAATCTCATTGAAGTTAACATGCCACCTTAAATTTCCAAGTCACCTCAATTTTATATCGCTGTGGTGAGAGGTGCTAAATGCAGCTGTAATCACTTTAAAAGGGTTAGGATGGTGACTGAGGCATTGAGGAGAATTTGATTTCCTGAGTTTTTGTTTACTGAGGACTTATGATCCCACAAACGAAAGTTTTATGTGTACTTTTTATACAAAATATGGTTAGGACAAATGTAGAGACCTCACTCAAGATATGTAAGAGATTATTAATAGCAAAAAATCAGAAACAAATAAAACCCCCAGATTCAACCAAAAACTGTTTCAAAATAGCAGGAGATTCTCTTAGATTTCAATGCTGTTTTTTACCAATCTCAAGAAAAAACTTATACATTACCAAATGAACTATATCACTTGAAATTAGATAATGATTGTTTCTACATAGGAAATCTATGTCTTGCTTTCGATTTTGTTTTAATTCATAGAAAATTTTATCAGTTAGATAAGCTGATTCTTTCCGTGTTTAAAATAATTCAGAAATGGAGAATTGAGTAGATAATATATTAATTGATCTGGATTGAGTGGGTGTCATCTATGAGATGGGGCTTCCCAGGTGGCACTGGAGGTAAAGAACCTGCAAGCCAATTCAGGAGACACAGGTTCGATCCCTGGGTCAGAAAGATCCCTTGGAGGAGGGCACGGCAACCCACTCCACTGGAGAATCCCATGGACAGAGGAGCCCATTGGTGGGTTACAGTCCATAGAGTGGCAGAGTCAGACACAACTGAAGTGACTAAGCACACTTGCACACATCTATGAGATAATTGCTAAGTCTAAAATGTGTTCTACTTTTTGAAATAAATATTTTTTCCACCAATATTACTAATGTTTCAGCTATAAGAAATCACGTGGTATATTGTACAGTAAAAGGAAGAATAATAAAATAGATAAGGAAAAGCCGTGCAGCCATGCTTTTCAATGTCATTTGGAGTAATCCTTTATATTTAAATACCAGGATTGTTTAGCTGAACGATATGTTACATTAACTGAAGAGCTTAACAACATTCAAATGGATTTTTCTCACAAATAAGAGAAAAGCAGGTGTCATCAGTAGAGTGCACACCCTCAAAGTGCCATCAGGGCCCAGACCCTATCATCCTGCCTTATCTTCTGTCCAGAGTCTGGCATCTGTTCTTTAAAATCGGTTTCTCTTCTTTTTCCATAGTCATAGAACTGCAGCTGAGATGTGGCTTTCTGGGTAGACGCTGAATTTCCTGGTCTCTCTTGTGGCTGGACGCGGTCATGTGATGTAGCTCTTGCCAGTGAAAAGGGAGAAGCTATCCTCTCAGCGACCTAAGAGGGAGTCTCTGATTTTGACCTCCCACCTTTCTCCCTTCCGGCTTTGTCTGGATGGGGATAGCTAGAGTGACTTTGGAAGCCATACAACAAAGATTACAGAGTCACCGTGAGCCCAAATCCTTGGCTGATTGGAGCAAAACTGCCCATTGCCAAAGCCTTCACCTCAATCCATTACACAAGAGAAAAGTATTCTGCCTTCTAAGTCACCGAGTTTGGGCTTTCTTTATTGCAGCTTCTTAATCTCTCTCAGGGCCACTTTGTGGTCCAAGGTGGCTGCTTGGGTTGTCTGTGGGTGGCAGTTCCAGTCGTTTCTAGGTAGGGAGAGGGGAGGCAGGATGACACAAGCTGTCCCACCTTAGTCAGGTCCTTTCTGCAGGTTTGCTGGAACTCTCCCATTTAACCACTCACCAGGCAGAACTTTGTCCCTTGGTCATACCTAGTGGAAAGGAGGCTGGGAAACATAATCATTATTTGCTGGTGGTGGGGAGGGGGAGCAGAGAGTTGGGGGAAATATGCCCAGGTGAAAATCAGAGTTTTATTCTGAAGAAGGATATTGAGGATAAACAGCTTCCATTCTCTGCCACAGATGCATTTTTCATCTTTCAGGGAAAAGGTAAAGATTCTAATCACCCCACTGATCAGATGGCCTTAATTATTTAAGTTTGGAAATTATCAATGAGCAATGTAATTATTCCTATTGGAAATTATGCTCTTCATAGTGATGGCTCGCTCTGTGTGAGGGTATGTGCATGTGTGATAGTATAAGCATTTGTGGGGAGAGAGATGGTGGGGTTTGGCAGTGGTAATAAAGCTGACAAGGCCCGTGCTCTCGCATGATGCTTTTTGTTCACAGAGAAAATTACAGTTCCTCCAGGATTCAGAGAATGTCATCTTTCTCCCAGAGCTGGAGATGTTACAGATGCTACAGCTTACCCTTGGGGCCTGGCCTGCCAAGGGGATCTTACTTAGTTGATGAAATATGTTTCTGGATGGCTGTTTGTAGTGTGTTACATTGTAGAGCAGTCTCTCTCTTCTTCTGCAATTTATATTGTTAAGCCCTCAAACAAACTCAGTGTAGGGATTTTCTAACTGGCTTCCAGACCCATATTTAATGTTGCCATATACAAGATGTTTGACAGTGCCCTTACAATGTAACATAGCTACTGGATGGTATGTATTCGTGCTCTGGACAGTGGCGAGAACTTCAAATTTTCCATCATTCCCGTCTTTCTTGGAATCTTTGCTGTGAGTAATATTAATCCAAATAAATTCCTTGTATACATTCAACCCAATTTTGATTAGAACTGGGTATGATTCATTTCAAGCTCAGATTTAGTGTCCTCTCCCTTTATTAATGTAGTGACATCTCGAGATTGGTAAATGGAGAGAGAATTGAGAAATGTGCTCTTAACTGTTGCTTTCAAACTATCACTAAACAAGACAGTTTCATCATCTTTTCATATCTCCCAAGTATTAAAGTGACACACACTATTCTTAGTATGCCCAAAAGTGCATGATTTCTCTAATGGGGGGCTGAGAACATTTCTATTTCTCATGGAATGATATTGACTTATTAAAGGTAATGTTTCTTTTAATTACTAATTAATTCTTAACACTTGTCTTAAGAGCAAGTGCTTGAAAAATATCAGTAATATATTCATGAGGCTAAGTCACTCTGGAGGAGTCTTTGTAAGCAAATTCTGAGCTTGCGGCTCCTATTGCTAGGAGTGGCCAATGTCTTAGTGGTTCAGAAATGGGGTTGCAGTTCAGCTGGAGCAAGAGCCTCATCATTACAGCAAAGTGTGAGCAAAGAGTTGTAGTTGAGTTGGGGGATGAAGGGAGAAGCTCTGTCAGAACTGACTCTTCAGGGCTGGATCTGTGGCCGAAAAAGCTGGCTGTCTTCCGACATCTGCTTTCCCTTTTTTCTGTAGTAGTAGCAGAATTTTTAGTTGGGCTTCCCTGGCAACGAGATATGCACCAGTGATGGTGTTCTAGCCAGTAAGGTATTAACAAGAGTGCTGTGTGCAACTTGGCGATTTACCCTTAAAGGGAGAGGCCACACCTTTTTCTCCTCTTTCTCTCTGCTGGCTGCAGTGGGGTGCGAGGTCTGCAGGTGGAGCAGCTACGACTGAGCAACAGGCAAGAAGGAGCCGGGGTTCCTGGCGCCAGGGACCTGTCATACCTGCTGGATCGCTGGGACTGACAGTTGAGAGAAAAGTAAACATCCGTCTTATTTGAGATACTGTTAGGTTAGGTCTGTTTTGTAGTAACAAAACCCAGCCAATATACCAGGAACACAGGGGGTGTGTCCTTCCATTGCTGTGTCCCCCACGCCTCATAGTCCAGTTCCAGGTTCAACCACTTTCAGTAGAGCTGAGCTTGCTCACTCCCTCTTCGTCCCCAACTTCCCCTGGGGCTGGCATCTCTTTCTGTCCAGTGGTGGGTAGGGTTGAGTCCTAGTCCACACCTGTATTTTCCTCCTGCTAACCAAGGCGATGCCATTCCAGGTTTCTGGAGATGATGAGTAGATTTACAAGGCAAACATCTCTGGTCTCGAGTGGATTTCATGATCCCTTCCAAGACTGATATTTTCCTCCTCATAATTCCCTGAGTCTCTCTTAGTCTGTGGTAGAAAGTACTGACCTCCAGAACCTTTATTTTTTAACAAAGATGCTCTGCTCCTACTTTCGTTTTCCAGAGTTTATTCCTTCTCAGTGTGATATCTAGCACAGTAAAGAATCTACGCTGGTTATCGCATGTGGGCATTTGAGACACAATGGAAAAAAATTTAATGAGAAAAAAAACCCCAGAAATTTTATTTGTATCACATGTACATGATGTGGTCACATCTATCTGATTGTTCTGACCACAAAGCCTGTTTCTGTACTGAGATTTCACTCTTTCTGTTTCTGTACACAGTGAAGTGCAAGAAGCTGTGTCTTGGTGGAAGGGGATTCAGGCCTCAGAAAACTGGAGAACTCATCTAGGTGGGCTATTTACTAGTAGGACCCTCTGATTCTCAATTTTCCTGGCCAGATGGGACGTTAATATTTTCTGTGAGTGCCTCAATATTCTCACTGTCTGAGGAACCCTTGGATGCATGGTGATAACATGGGTAAAAGTGCCTTGAAAATCATTAAATCCTCTGTCACCATGAGTTGGAACGAGTCTCTATGAATTTGCTCTTGCTGGCCCCTGGTGGAGGTGTTTTGTTAATGCTCAACCACAGACGGGAACTTGGACTACATTTCCACAGACACTAAGCTCATCTCTCAATAATTCATATGTGTTTACTCTCTTTCCTAGGTAATCTTCCACCTTCCCCATCCCCACCAACAGGTGTCTAGATAATGTCCTCAAGCTACTTCTTAGTTTTGTCTATGGAAGAAGATCTTACAGATCCAGCTCTTGAAAAACTGATAAATTTTAATCCAACGGCACATCGGCATTATAGGCACTGATCTTCTGGGGTTAAGTATCGTTACTTTCCTTTGAAGGCAAGCTTCTGTTTCCTTTGAAGAAAGGAGCTGGTGTTGGTTGCTCCTCTGTCTCTGCATCCTTATTTTCTGTTTCCCTCTTTTACAGCACTGGTTACTTAGTATCGTCATTATGGGTTCACACTGAAGAGCAGCAGGTGTTAAGCTTTGTATCTTGGTATTCATACCAGTGGCTCCGCTGTAAAGAACCCACCTTCTAAGGCATGAGATGCAAGAGATGTGGTTTTGATCCCTGGGTCAGGAAGATCCCCTGGAAAAGGAAACGGCAAGCCACTCTAGTATTCTTGCCTGGGAAATCCCATAGACAGAGGAGCCTGGCGGGCCACAGTCCATAGGATTGCAAAGAGGCTGAAACAACTGAGCACCTGAGTGCATACACACACTCAGTACTGTACCAGGAACACAGTAGTTTCTCATTCCATGGATACTGAGTGAATGAATGAAGGCAAATTGCTTATTTGGGACAGGCAGTATGTCAGGGATGAAATAGGGGATGATGTTTGAGTGTTCGACTGACTGGTGATTAAACGGCACTGAGTCAGTCTCACCTATATTGCTTCATTTGAGACCTTAGAGGTTTAGCATCATGGGAGAGGCATATGTGTTACAGGAAAAAAGTAAATGAAATAAGTTGCTGTCCTTGGAGCAGAAAATACAGCATGGAGAATAGAGGTAAACGTCTGTGGAAAAGTAGTTTGGGAACTTGGAACGGGTCTGGTGTTGCCTCAAGCTTGCTGCTGCAGCTCTGGGAAATATCTTGTTCAGAACCATACACTTCAGGCTCTGTAAATAAATCACTGAGAATTATTTATTTCTGCTGTGTCTGTAGGCTTTTTTTTTTTTTTTTTTTTGCCACCATATAGGAAGAGCAGACTCCTTAAGAAAAAGACATTCATATCTTTCTCAAATATTTTAACAAATGATCATCTCAGAAGAATTCATTTTTTTTTTTAACCAGACACAACTTAGGATACCTTATCTATTATAAATTGCTTTGGGGATAATAATGTTGTGCCGTAACTTCCTTTGTTTGATGATTCTTCCACGTAAGTCAAAGAAGAATGTTTAGGTGCCAAGTCATAAAAGAAAAACCCTTTCAAGCAGGGATCTCAGTGGGTATATGGAAGTGAACAACCAAGAGAAGCATTCATTAAGGGTCATGTTCTAGTAGAATCAGAGAAAACTGACTTTACTTCTTCTCTCCCCTCACCCAGTTCAACAGTGTCACCAGGTTGAAAAACAAAGAGAAAGGGAGATTAATCATTAGCAAAAACACACCCTTCGGCCCCTCCCCCGACCTTCTGAAATTTGAGTAAAAAATATGCTACATTTAATCAGAGTGGTTGATATTTTTCCATTAATTTACAACCCCCCTTTCCTTTCTCTGATGCCTTTGAAGGGGGAAAAGGTGATTTTTTTGCTCCAATCACATCTAGTCAACCTTTATCCTCTCTCTCCCTTCCGAAATCTCTAGGGTGTATTTTGGAGGAAAACNCTCACTGTCTGAGGAACCCTTGGATGCATGGTGATAACATGGGTAAAAGTGCCTTGAAAATCATTAAATCCTCTGTCACCATGAGTTGGAACGAGTCTCTATGAATTTGCTCTTGCTGGCCCCTGGTGGAGGTGTTTTGTTAATGCTCAACCACAGACGGGAACTTGGACTACATTTCCACAGACACTAAGCTCATCTCTCAATAATTCATATGTGTTTACTCTCTTTCCTAGGTAATCTTCCACCTTCCCCATCCCCACCAACAGGTGTCTAGATAATGTCCTCAAGCTACTTCTTAGTTTTGTCTATGGAAGAAGATCTTACAGATCCAGCTCTTGAAAAACTGATAAATTTTAATCCAACGGCACATCGGCATTATAGGCACTGATCTTCTGGGGTTAAGTATCGTTACTTTCCTTTGAAGGCAAGCTTCTGTTTCCTTTGAAGAAAGGAGCTGGTGTTGGTTGCTCCTCTGTCTCTGCATCCTTATTTTCTGTTTCCCTCTTTTACAGCACTGGTTACTTAGTATCGTCATTATGGGTTTACACTGAAGAGCAGCAGGTGTTAAGCTTTGTATCTTGGTATTCATACCAGTGGCTCCGCTGTAAAGAACCCACCTTCTAAGGCATGAGATGCAAGAGATGTGGTTTTGATCCCTGGGTCAGGAAGATCCCCTGGAAAAGGAAACGGCAAGCCACTCTAGTATTCTTGCCTGGGAAATCCCATAGACAGAGGAGCCTGGCGGGCCACAGTCCATAGGATTGCAAAGAGGCTGAAACAACTGAGCACCTGAGTGCATACACACACTCAGTACTGTACCAGGAACACAGTAGTTTCTCATTCCATGGATACTGAGTGAATGAATGAAGGCAAATTGCTTATTTGGGACAGGCAGTATGTCAGGGATGAAATAGGGGATGATGTTTGAGTGTTCGACTGACTGGTGATTAAACGGCACTGAGTCAGTCTCACCTATATTGCTTCATTTGAGACCTTAGAGGTTTAGCATCATGGGAGAGGCATATGTGTTACAGGAAAAAAGTAAATGAAATAAGTTGCTGTCCTTGGAGCAGAAAATACAGCATGGAGAATAGAGGTAAACGTCTGTGGAAAAGTAGTTTGGGAACTTGGAACGGGTCTGGTGTTGCCTCAAGCTTGCTGCTGCAGCTCTGGGAAATATCTTGTTCAGAACCATACACTTCAGGCTCTGTAAATAAATCACTGAGAATTATTTATTTCTGCTGTGTCTGTAGGCTTTTTTTTTTTTTTTTGCCACCATATAGGAAGAGCAGACTCCTTAAGAAAAAGACATTCATATCTTTCTCAAATATTTTAACAAATGATCATCTCAGAAGAATTCATTTTTTTTTTTAACCAGACACAACTTAGGATACCTTATCTATTATAAATTGCTTTGGGGATAATAATGTTGTGCCGTAACTTCCTTTGTTTGATGATTCTTCCACGTAAGTCAAAGAAGAATGTTTAGGTGCCAAGTCATAAAAGAAAAACCCTTTCAAGCAGGGATCTCAGTGGGTATATGGAAGTGAACAACCAAGAGAAGCATTCATTAAGGGTCATGTTCTAGTAGAATCAGAGAAAACTGACTTTACTTCTTCTCTCCCCTCACCCAGTTCAACAGTGTCACCAGGTTGAAAAACAAAGAGAAAGGGAGATTAATCATTAGCAAAAACACACCCTTCGGCCCCTCCCCCGACCTTCTGAAATTTGAGTAAAAAATATGCTACATTTAATCAGAGTGGTTGATATTTTTCCATTAATTTACAACCCCCCTTTCCTTTCTCTGATGCCTTTGAAGGGGGAAAAGGTGATTTTTTTGCTCCAATCACATCTAGTCAACCTTTATCCTCTCTCTCCCTTCCGAAATCTCTAGGGTGTATTTTGGAGGAAAACTGACCCCCACACACTGTTCAGGCATTCATTATATTCTTTACTTTTAGATACTATTGGTTTCAGAAACCAATCTCAACTTATGACTCAGTTATGTTAGAAAGGACTGTACCATGTTTTAGATCTTTTTCAGGCTTCATCCACAAACTCCCATGTGTAGGCTAAAAGGATTTCTTTGTATTATTATTTCTTAATTTACTGGAGAATAGTTGATTTACAATGTCACATTAGTTTCTGCTTTGGACATTTTACTGTGCCATTTTTTTTAGTAATTGATGTCTAAATTGGCTAAAAGTTTCTTCATTCTAGTAAGGCTATTTAAGTTGTTTTATCCCTCTGACTCTTCTTTGTTTCTTCCTTTCTACTTTCTTTTCTTCCTTCTTCCTTCATTTTCTCTCTTCTTCCTTTTCTTCCTCCATTGTCCTCTTTTCTTCAGATTCTCAGAACTTGTATTAGATGTTAGGAATTCAGAAACTGATAAAAAAACAAAACAAAACAAAAAACCAAAACAACCTGCCTCTTAGGAAATGTGCAGCTTTCATTGCTAATTCCTTGGCAGTGGGTGAGTGTCCTTGGGAGAGTGCAATAGTACCCAGGAAGGAAGACCAGAGAAAGCCTTACTGCCAGGGCTGGAGGTGGGAGGCTCCCTATAGAGGTAGAAGAACTTGAATCTGAAAGGAATTCTTTAGGAAGATTTTACAGGGTGAAATGGGAAAGATATTCCACAGAGAGGAAGCAGCAAACTCAAAAGTAAAAAGAAAACGAGAAGTTTGGGAAAACACAAATTGAAATAAACATGGAGGTTGGCGAGATGTGGGCCAGACGGTCTGGTAAGATCTGCCAAGGAGTTTAGTCTGTAGGCGTTTGGAGCCACTGACAACGTTTTGAAGTAGAGGGACCTGTCTGACTGGAGGGTTAAAGTTGAAGGGGAAAGGAAGAGAGGGGATAGAGTAAAGCGGTAAAGGAGGACTGTAATAGTCCAGGCAAACATTTACAAAGGCACAAAGGCAATGAGCAAAGGGTGAAAATGAGGAGATGAACCTGCAGCACATTTGGGGTCCGCTGGACAGGATGGGTGAGTGACGTGGGCCTTGAGGGAGCAAGAGGCGTCTTCGCGTCTAGCCAGTTTTTTCTTGTGACCTGGCACTGTTCTTTGAGCTGGGTAACACTAGAGGTGGAAGTTTGGGGGCGAGGAAAGATGATGAATTCTTGGTACCAAGGCACCATTTTGCCAGTGGAAACTGATGTTAGAAAGGAAAATAAGGGAAGATAGTTAAATTGACACAAAAATTCTGATCTGTTGGTGGGGAGGTCATTTGGCTGGAAAACCATACAGCCAAAAGTATCTTCATAGACTATGAGATGAGTAAGGAGCTCAGGGAAGGACAACAGATTCAGCATTCAGGCAATGATAATCTAATTACACAACTGAGAAACATTTCCAAATACTGTTAAATGCTTCTGATACTGCAACTCAAAACTAATAGAAAAGAAACAACTGGAAATAACTCATCAGGAGCAGATTAGGAAAAGGAATTGTAAAAATGCATCTCTAGTCAGTGCTTTGTATCTGGGTGAAAGTATTGGTTAGGGATTAGAGTTAAAACAGCAACAGGATGAATTTTATTAATATATTTCAAAAATATTTACAGCAGATAAGCAAGCTTTATGCCCTGAGTGCATGTGTGAGTGCTAAATCCCCTCAGTCATGTCCAACTCTTTGCAGCCTCATGGATTACAGCCCACCAGGCTCTTCCATCCATGGGATTCTCCAGACAAGAATACTAGAGTGGGCTGCCATTTCCTTCTCCATTTTATGCCCTACCTTCCCCCAATTAAATGAACTGTGCATCACAAATATCCTTTTTCTCTTGCCATTTCAACCACTAGAAAATGACTTGGTTCTATTGTCTTTAAACTTCATTTCAGGGGTAAAAAGAGCTCTTGATTTACAAAAGACTATGATTTCATTGAGAAGGAAATGGCAACCCACTCCAGTATTCTCACTTGGATAATCCCATGGACAGAAGAGCCTGGCAGGCCCAAGGCCATAGGGTCACAGAGTCGGACATGACAGAAGCAACTTGGCACATGACTACTGCAGACACAAAAACATATTAATAGACACCATCAGTAGCTGAGGACCTACAACCCTATCCTTGAAAAACTCCAAAGAATTTTAGATTTGAGCACCTATAGGGCTGCATTCAGGCTAGAGGAATTATTTAACTAATTGGGCGTCTCTCCAGAAGCTGGTTACCAAATTGCATTGGGTTCATGCTGAACTAGCAGTTATTTCACAAGGATCTTCACTGGTGCTTATTTGCATGTGTGGAATTCCTGTTCAGAGGTTATTTTTCTGAGCTGGTTAGTTGAGTCAGATTACAAATTGACTCTGTTTGCTGTGAACAGAAACCTATTTACAATGCAAATCTTCCAAGGGACTTTTCTGGTTAAATTAAATTATCCAATAATTCTTTTTTTTATTCTTATATTAAAAAAAGTCATGTCTATAAAGTATTTTCCTTTTTAGATTTCAAGTTGTGAAGTAACAATGCAGACTGCCTTGAAATCTTTAGAAGTTTAAATTTGTCTCTAGAAATTAAGTATAGAAATAAATATTACCAGAACTAATTTTAATTGATTTTTAAAAGAAATAAGATGTAATAAAAACCCATTTACATACCCAATAAGAAGCAGATTTATCTGAATAATGATTTTGATTCTTGTTAAATTAGGTCACTTTCTAATATTTATGTTCACGGATTTTTTTGCTTTTTCAATGAACAGAACTCCTTTTACATTAGGCATTAATATGAATTAAATATTACTTCATCATAGACATGTTAATGATTTTTTTCTTTTGGCAAACAGACACCAGGTTTATTTCTTAGACTGTACTATTAATTTTGTGTCATCACAGAAGGTAGCCCAGTTTTATTTTGAGATTGGTTTATTTTCCCTGGACATTTGGGATGAATAGCTCAGCATAACAAATTATTCTATATGCTCTAGTTTCAAGCATTTAAAGTGGAATCCAAGTTTTAGCATCAGGAACCAATTAAATGATAGTTAGATCTGACTGAAAAATTAATGGTCCAGAACAGAAACTGTGCAGTTTTTTTTTCTTTTTTTTCAGTCCCCCCCCACCCCGGATTTCTGTTTTAAATAAAAATCTGGACGGTTCCCAATAAAATACAAAGCGTCAGTAAAAAAAAAAAAAAAAGAATGAATTGATATAAACGGAGCCACACCCAGGCTTAAAAATCACTTAATGATGATTACATTCTTAGTCTGCTATTAAACACAAGGTGTTTATCAGCCTTCATGGGCTGTTAAGACTTTGGCTATAAAACACAAAGCACTGTGGGGTGATGAAGAAGTGAAATGGTCCTGAGGTTCTTTATGGTGAGTATGATTTGCTCTTTAGAAATGATTATTCTGTAGTTATGTCATCTAGTATGATTGCGGTTAACATTTGATTTTTGCCATAGAAATCAATCAGACTATGTTAATATTTCGTCCTAATGGTAAATAAATCAGGAGACAAAAATGTTGAGGTTCAGCCTGCTAACTTCAAACTTGTCAATGTGCCTTGACAGAACAAGGTGGCCTTGGATTATATGCTAGTGAGAGGGTTCAGTCTTGAACATTTGGCTTCTGCTTCAAGCACCCTGCACGGAAAGCCAGTATAGGACCTTTAATCTGGCTCTAATTCAAACCTATCAGTAATCACTTAGCCGGTTCTACTTATCCTGTCAGTTGTTTTGCCAAAAAAGATTTCATGGGTAGCAGTATCAGAAGCATTTTTGTAATTAAATTATTGTCGCTTTACTGGAAAATCTCCTTACATTTGCAAAGGCTGAATTTGTTCTCGTTCCCCTCAGCCCCTTCCTTCTCGACTCGTAGTCTACCGGAGCGCTTTCGGCTGTGTGTCTTTCCAGCTTAATGGCCTCCTTACCACAATACCCATTTTGGTTG
Source organism: Neotragus pygmaeus (assembly GCA_006410875.1). Taxonomy (NCBI): domain Eukaryota; kingdom Metazoa; phylum Chordata; class Mammalia; order Artiodactyla; family Bovidae; genus Neotragus; species Neotragus pygmaeus. The sequence goes on along the minus strand of SJYV01038002.1, from coordinate 695,721 downwards.
GGTTACTCTAGCCATCATTTTCCAGAGACAGTCAAAATCCCTCAGAGATGACAGAAGTCATTTGATCATGGAGAGCAAGAAATAAAAAGAGCAACGATGATTTCTATAGGACCTTTTCATGGGTTTTTAAGAGAAGAGATTCTGTGATAAGAATACAGGGTCTGTGTTTCCAATCCAAGATACACCATTTTAACACATTTCCTGAGGGAACTGAAGAGCATATTTATGATATAAAGAGCACCGTTCCCTGACCACCACTCCCTCCTCTGAGTTCTCATGTATCTTACCACTTCTCACACACAGGATTTTAATTATGTGCTTACGTATTTGTCCTTTCCAAAACATCTTAGCTCCTTTGGGACTTACTGCATTAGTTACATCTGCCCCAGTGAGAAATCCCTGACCCCAAAGCAGGTACTCACTCTGTATGTATTTTAGAAAATCTTTTGGCCACACTGCAAGGTGTGTGAGACCTTACATCCCGGACCAGAGACTGAACCTGTCTCCCCTGCACTAGCATGCTGAGTCTTAACCACTGGACTGTCAGTGAAGTCTCCATGTGCACGTTAATGAGTGGATGAAAATCCCCATTCTGGTCCTTGACTCTTGTGCTGCAGATTCAGATCTATTCCTCGTCCTTCCTCAGCCCTGCTCTGCACCTCAGAGGAGCTAATCCCAGCAGGCTGCATCTCCAGCTCTCAAACTTTCCTCCTTTTGGCTTCAGACAAGAGGAGACAGTGGCGGGAGACTGAAGGGCAGGAGGAAGGAAGCAGACGGGGTATATGTTCTGCAATGGGTGGCTGCCCAGCCTTTGGACTCCAGCCCCTGCTGCACAGGCTGCGGTGAGTCCAGCTTCTTCTGGGTGACACTTTCCTCAGGCCCTTGGTAACACAGCTCCTCCTTTTGTTCCTGCAGCTCATGGGGGTGGCTTCCTGCTTTTTGCTCATTTCTGGGTTGTTTGACTTTCTCCAGTTTGGTTTGTCAGCAATTCCACCTGTGTAACTAATTCCTTGCATTAAATTCCCTCTGTTTTCAATCCTTAGAGTGTGTTCAGTACTGTACTCTGATGCAGAATTGAAATTATACTTCCTGACCTCAAAGCTGCTTAGTAAAGAAGGATTACCATGTACTCTAGAGGCACATTACTGTCCGGGAACTTGGCTTACACTGCAGAGCTTCCAAAATGGGACTCCACCGAGGGGAGAGTCAGAGTTCCTATGGAATCTGATGCCCCTAATTTCTAAAAATGCCGGATCCTTGCGTGTTTCTGTGGTTCCCTTGCTTTTTCCTCCTACTTGGAGCTATTGCAGCACTTCGTGGCATATCCTTGGGCTTCCCAAGTGGCTCTAGTGGTAAAGAACCCACCTGTCAATCAGGAGACGTAAGAGACGCTGGTTCGATCCCCAGGTTGGGAAGATCCCCTGGAGGAGGGCATGGCAACCCACTCCAGTATTCACACCTGGAGAATCCCATGGACAGAGGAGCCTGGCTGGCTACTGTCCACAGGGTCACACAGAGTCAGACACGACTGAAGTGAGTTAGCACACATGCATACATGGCATATTTTTCCTCCCTGATGTGAAAGCACAACCCCAATTTAACTCAGTTATTTGGTAGAATAGGAGCAGGGCCATGATTCCTAGAGCTACTGATAGCAGTTCTTATTTAGAGAGAAAAGACGAGAGATTCTGACAGGGTACTGTCTGACCTGGTTCTGAAGGTGGGAAGTTTTATCATGCACCTTTTAATTTTTTCCACACTCTAACTGGATAGCTAGTGGGAGAGGTAAATTGAGTGGCCAAATTCTCTTAGCATCTTCAGACTCTGGCGCTTTAAAATACCTTGCACATTTTCACAGTGAGCTGGAGATGAATTCAAAGGTACATGGGTTCATTTTTCCCCTTCTCTCATCTTTATAACTCTATTTTTGATAGTACTTCACTGAGGGATGGGAAAGAAAGGGAATCTAGCTGACTTTGAATTATGAATATAGGTTTAAGTTCTTAACAAGCCTGTATTTCACATGCACAGCTCACCCACAAAAGCCACTGGATTTTTCAATGAGTTAGTTTCATATCTACAAGAATGAGGGATTTCATCAAGGATCTGTCCTTATTTTCTCCTACAGATTTGGCCTTGCAGCCAGGCAATGGTCAAATGATCAGCTGTCTATTGTTGGGAAGGGAATCCTCTAATGTAAAAATCATTGAACTTCAGTAGCAAGTCTAATTTTTCCCAGACGTTATCCTGTTTAGTCAGAACCGCAAAATACTTTTGAGGGGGAGAAAACTGTTATCTGTGAGTTTAATTGGGCCTAATAACAACAACAAAAAATTTATCTAACTGGACTGAATACTTCTTTCCACAAGAATTTCAAGACTCTAGAGATTTCAAGACTCTAGAGCCAGAAAGGATCTCAGAAATCTCTTGATCCAATGTTTTCATTTTGCACATAAGAAAACTCAGGCTCAGACAGGTTAAGAACAGCTGGCGAGTAGCAGAATAGAGATTAAAATTTGAAATCGTTTTCGTCTTGTTACCTTTCACTCAAGCTTATTACCTGTCAGTTTGTATACCTTAGCTTTCAACCTGATTCTCCNAGTCAGAACCGCAAAATACTTTTGAGGGGGAGAAAACTGTTATCTGTGAGTTTAATTGGGCCTAATAACAACAACAAAAAATTTATCTAACTGGACTGAATACTTCTTTCCACAAGAATTTCAAGACTCTAGAGATTTCAAGACTCTAGAGCCAGAAAGGATCTCAGAAATCTCTTGATCCAATGTTTTCATTTTGCACATAAGAAAACTCAGGCTCAGACAGGTTAAGAACAGCTGGCGAGTAGCAGAATAGAGATTAAAATTTGAAATCGTTTTCGTCTTGTTACCTTTCACTCAAGCTTATTACCTGTCAGTTTGTATACCTTAGCTTTCAACCTGATTCTCCTTCTTGTATTTAGACATTAAAACTATCAGATCTGGCCCAGATGTATTATGAAAGACCTTCAAAAGTGCACATAGAATTTGAAGATGAGTTATAGGGCATGGATGTCCTTGACCATGGGAAGGAGGGAAGAAATGCAAAGGAAATGGGGGAAGAGGGGGTGTTGAGGCCCTCCTCTTTGCTAGACATGAGGGGACCACTTTATGTTATGTTAGGTGGTACTGTGATGGTGTGTGTGATCAGTGACGGTGGAGTATGCAGAAGATGAGAGATACTTGGCAATCTGTAAATGAAGAAGTATTGCTCTGAAGACGGGGCTGTGTTTAACAGGAATATAGGAATAGCCAAAGCAAACAATGACCACATTTGTTGTTCCTCATCTTGTCAAATAGCTTTGCAACTTCTAGGGAAATATATTAACTCTCAGGTTGTTAAAACATCCTATTCTGTATACCTTCTCCAGTACTTAATATTATAGCAATAATTTGTAATTATTTATGTTTCCGTATCTTTTTATCCACTCACTTGATACATCTTCTCATTAGGGAAAGGGAATTTGTTATATGAATAAGGAAACAAATAAATGTTTGAGGTAAAAGCTACTGCTATATTTCAGAGTAGTGTTTTGCTGGTTTTTTTTTTTTTTTTCATTAAAAACTCTAGTATTACCACATCATATGGTGAACTGTTTATGGTTAAATTTTCTCATGTCTTTTATGCTATAGGTCTATTAAGTATTCTATTCTCATTCAATCAAAGCTCTTCACTAAAAATAAATGTCATTATGTTGTAATGAGTTTCAGTATCTGCTGACCTTATCTGGATTTTGGAGGGTGAGTTGGCTATGAAAGATTCAGTAACTCTTTATCCTTCTCTTGAGACACTAATTACTCATTAAATTTTCTTTTTTATCCTTTTTGCTGTATTTTAAACATTCCAAAGATGAAGATTTTTGAAAAATGAGAAATTAGTGGAAATGCCTGATAGTATTTCTTTAAACTGAATATTGCCTAGAGCCAAAGGTGGAGACAGATAACACAAACTTTTCTGTCTTTATTTCAACTGGTTATAACTAAGATCAGACTGAAATTGGGTATTCCAAGTTTCATCCCGAAGCAAATTTCTATAGTTGCATTATAAGCCCCTGAAAAACGGGGTTTATGATGAAATGTTGAAAGACTCTCAACTTTAGGACAAGGCACAACTATAATTTTACAGGCATTAGGCACCTAAAATAACTTTGTACGAAGATTACTCTGGGATTTGTCCCCCATTTTGTAGAAAATGCTTAATGTTGAACTATATTTTATGCACACAAAATGACTTATTTCATAAGACAAGGAGCTCAAGGATTTTCATTCTAATATTCAACAACACTATTACTAAAGGGACCTCTCCTTCTGCTCTCATAATTGAGTTATCTTAAGTGATATTTAAAAGAAAATATCATTCTGCTAAACTTATATGCACAGACGATATGTGGCAGAGTGATTTAAAATTTTCAAGTAGAATGTATTCTGACCATGTTTTCAGTATGTCATGGAACTGAATTAATGGATCATAATAATGTCTTAATAGTCTGTTCTATAGCAGCAAAGGAAACAAGTTTTTATTGTTGTTTTCGTAGAGCAATAGCTGAAGAGCTCACATTTGAGTGTACAGTGTAATGATAATAAAACCTTTTTGTCGAATGGAAAATCCCTAGTAATGGACGGTCCTTGCCTATCTTTATTGTTAATTCATTATCTTTCTCCTTAAATGTAGATAAACCCAAGTCTGACTCCTGATATCTTTCCCTTCTTTGTTTGTATCTTTTCCTCCCAACTCTATATAGATAACTTTAAATTCAGATTCTGAGTCCCATCTTCATCTTCAGTTGCAGGATGCTTTCTTCTCTCTCTAGTCTTTATTTGGATGAATTGGGAATATTTAAAAATTCTTCTCAGAAATCCAACTCATCATTTCTCTTTATCTCTTTCCACTGACTTTTCCTTCAAGTTTACATATGTTATATATATAACTTTTTAAAATAATTTTTTTAATGGCACCACTATCTTCCAAGTTGTCCCAAATCAAAACCCTGCCATATTTCTTGAGAACCTCCTTTTATTCTTGCCCATCCCACAACCACCTCACTTCTGCCAATTAAATCAGTTTCAACATTTATATATTCACACCAAAATTTTATACTTATTTTCTTTTTTACTGCTGGTACTTACGTTGAGAAATTTACTGCTTCTTGTCTAGACTATTATAATAGCCTCTTCAACTCCAGTCTTCTCTCTTACTCTGCTGGCAAGTGACATGCATGCTCATATTATCTTGAGGATTGCCAGCTTCTGATTGAATTAGGTACCACTCACTCAGCCTGATTCCACAGGTCAGGCTGGAAAAAAAAAAGCCCCCATTTGCATCATGATTTTACCTTATATTTCCCCAATGAAAATGGAATCACTTTCATGACTTTACTTTCCTGTTCTCATTCTTTGGTTCACCTTCTTTTCTCAGTATGAAGCAATCTCCTTCCAACTTATCAAAATTGTATATCAGATGCTATTTCCTTCATAGAAGCTTTTTCAACTTCTTCTGACAGAATGGATGAAAATCAGCCTTTCTTAGAGCTCCCTATGGCCTTGAAATCTGCATTTCATTTGGTTAAAGGTCATACTTTATATGATTTTAGTTCTCTCAAATGGGTTGAGAAATTTGTTTTAAGGCCCAGAGTATAATCTATTGTGGTTTAAAAATATGTTTTCTACTGTTGTTGAGTGGTTAGTTGATGATATTGTTCAAATTTTAAAAACTCTTACTGATTTTTTGTCTACTAATTCTATAATCTTACTGAGAGAGGATTTTTGAAATTCCTAACCATATTTATGGATTTTTCTATTTCTTCTTTCAGTTCTATCAGTTTTTGCCTCTGTATTTAAAGCTCTGTAATTAAGTGCCTGCACATTCAGTGTTGCTGTTTCTTCTTGGTATATTTTAACATTTCAGCATTATTGACAGCTCCCCTTTGTCTTAGTAATATTCCTTGTACCAGCATCTGCTTTGGCTCATTAGTATAACTGCCCCAGCATTCTTTTGATTAGTGTTTATATAGCTCTTCTCATTCTTTTACTTTTAATAAGCATGGTTCTTTTACTGCACATCTTTTGGTCTTGCTTTTTTAAAATCCAGTTGTGACAATCTCTGTCTTTTATTTGTAATCTGTAGAGTATTTACATTTAATGCAGTCATCAATAAGCCTGAATTTAAATCTACTGTCTTGCTCTTTGTTTTATTGTTTCTATCTGTTGTTTGTTCTTTTTTCTTTTGCATTGATTTTTTAAATGATTCTATTTTGACAAAACTATTAACAATATTGGCTTGTTACATATACTTTTTTTGTTGTTTTAGATATTGCTTTAGAGGTTACTGTATAGACATCCTACCAAAGTGTATCTCTACATAATATTTTGATACTTCACATGGAATGTTAAGAACCTTGTAGTGACATATATTGCTTCTTCTTTCCTATACTTTGTGCTATTGTCATAAATTTTATTTCTGCTCATGTTATAACTTCTAGAATGATTTTGCTTTAGTCAATTATCTTTTAAAATGAATAAAAATAAGGAAAATGTTTTTTATATTTATCCTAATTCTTCCTGTTTTGATTCTTTTCATTTCTTTGAAGATCCAAATTTCCATCAGGTCTGATCAGTAGCATATGCCTTTGCCTGGGAGTGGAGGTGTGTGGTGTTCTATCTTCTCACAAAGAAGGTGGCTTTTCTTCTCCCTTCCTCCAGAAGCAGAGGGTCTTTGCCTGGGAGCATGGCTTTTCTACTCCTTTCTCAGAGCCTTAGGCTTTTGCTTCATGTGGGAGAAGGATCTGAGATACAGTAGGGCTTCATGCCTTTCCCTACCAAGAAGGACTTTCTCAGATTCTCCGTTATGCTCCAGTCTTTGTTATGAGGAGGGAGATACGTGGAAAAGAGCTAGAGAATGAATGTGTGCTCTTTGAGTCCTCCCAAGCAGTTTAAATTATCCTTTTAGCACATCACTGACCTTTAAAAATTTGTAAACATTTGTGTTTTTCTTTCACATTTACATTGAAAGATGCTCTTTTCCTCCTGTACTCTGCCAAAGGCTAACAGAGTTTCGTCAAGAGAACGCACTGGTCATAGCAAACACAGTCTTCCAACACAAGAGAAGACTCTACACATGGACATCACCAGATGGTTAACACTGAAATCAGATTGATTATACTNGCTGTTAGAGAAGGCATTATCTCATGTGGCTTTCTCAGTTCTAAGAGGAACACAACTCCTTGTCATGTGATTTTAGTATTTGAGTGAGTACTAGGAGTTAGCTTTCTTAGCAAACTTGAAGTACCAATATAAAAACATAAAGAGTCCTAAAACTATTTTTTTAAAAATACTGATTTGTACTGAAAAATCAGAATTGATACCCAATTCTATGAATACTAGAGTGTAAAACATACCTCTATAGTAATAAAACAATTCATTTTGTTGTAATCATTTTCTCCTTTAACTAAAAGACCATACCTGGAATCTATAGTAACTTTTTTGAAGTCAATGAAGATTAAGCCTATTAATGTCATGGAATATTTGATATTCTGTCATTTGCATTTAACACTTCCAATTAATTTGGAAGAATAGAAAATTCTTGAAATTCAGAACAGCATTTACTGCTTAAATGATATTTGGTGATGAATTGTAATGCATGCATACATGAGAACAGGATTTTTTCGCAAATACTTTAATTTAGTTTCCCCCTTACCTCTAAGTAAGAGAACATTATTCATTGTGGTAAATTTTGAAATGGTCCCCCCAAATGATATTCATATTAATCCCTAGAACCTGTAAATAGAACCTGTAAATATTACCTTTTTGGAAAAATTATTTTTGTAGATATGATTAGTTAAGGGACTTGAAATGAGAAGATTATCCTGGATTATCTCAGTGGGCCCTAAACATCATCACAGATGTTCTTATGAGAGAAGCAGAGGGAGATTAGACACACAGAAGAGAAGGTCATATGAAGACGGAGGTAGAGATTAGAGTGATGCAGGATGGACTGATGGAATCCTGGCGACCATCAGAAGCTGCATAGGCAAGAAGCAGATTCCCCCAGAGCTTTCAGAGACCAGGTGGCCCTGGTGCACCTTGAATTTAGCCCAGTGAAATTGATTTTAGACTTCTTGCTTCCAGAACTCTAAGGGAATAAATTCCTGCTGTTTTAAGCCACCAGGTCTGTGGTAATCTTACAGTGACTGTCAGAAACTAATACATTCGTCTTTGGTCGTCTTGTCTTAACAGAGGGAATTTTAACTTCTTCCCATCTTAGTATTTGAAATGTCATTTGATGAAAGTCAGCTATAGGGAGTATGTATTTACTATGATCTGCACTCAAAATTGCCATTGATTTTTAGCTTTCGCGTAGTTAATTTTTTTTAGTAATAAAGGAAAAAGAAATTTATACCTGATCTGGGATGGCATTGTACAAATTTACAGATTACTTGACTGAGTCATTAGTTGACAGATTTTTGGATGCTTCTTTTCATCCATCTTGATTGGAATTCATGCCAGTAGTGATATATTAACATATTTGAGGCCCCAAGCAAAAATGACTCAGAGGTTCCTCAGGTATTATTGATTGTCAAATAGTTTGATACCTCTTCTGGGGTACCCTGAGCTTCACCACAGGTGTGTGTTTGGGCTTTATTTACATTTTCAGGTGTCTTTCAGTCAGTTTACAAGTCCATTCATGAGAGTGGAAGACAAAAAGTATTTAATTTTGCAGACTGTCCAATGAAAATGAAAGAATAAATGGAAATTTCTAGAAATGTATTAACTGTTTGCCTAAGAAAATGATGAATTTATTGTTATTTTTATTCTCCAAGACTTGTCTATGTGTTTCCATTGTGATTTCTATCCTTTTATCCTCTTTATTTATTTATTTTGGTGCATAGTACTCATCATCTTCTATCACACTGTATAACCGTTTTCCATTGTATCATTTATCTGTCTCCTCTAATTAGAATATAAGATCCAAGAAGGCTGGATGTTTTGTTGTTCAATGATGTATCCAAGTGCCTAAAACAGTGTCTGGAACTTAGTAGGCCCTTAATAAATATTTGCATAGTGAATGAAGAAATGACTGGCTGTACAGCTAATAGTTTCATGCCAGATAGGTGTTACATGCTAACCAAACATTTTAAAGAAATTAAAAGAAAATAGAAAAGTACTTTCTTTTTATTTTTTAAAAATACTTTCTTTACTTATCTATCTTAGGGTTTAAAAAAAGTCTTCCTTGTCCCCAGTTTTTTCTGATAAACTAAAATTCAGTTACCTATGGGATTCCCAGGATCTGACCTTTGTATACTTGTATGNAGAAAAGTACTTTCTTTTTATTTTTTAAAAATACTTTCTTTACTCATCTATCTTAGGGTTTAAAAAAAGTCTTCCTTGTCCCCAGTTTTTTCTGATAAACTAAAATTCAGTTACCTATGGGATTCCCAGGATCTGACCTTTGTATACTTGTATGATACCTCCTCCTACCACTCTTGGCACCCCTCACGATGCTTCAGCCAGCTCAGTCTTCTGTCTGATCCCTTTCCCCACCTTATAATGTTTGCCATTATCCATCCCTTTGCCTTGATCCCAGATACTGAGCCTCCAGATCCTTCATGACTGTCCCGATCACATCATACATCACCTCCAGAGAAGACCTCCTATGATCCCTTAAAGCTATAGCTCTTAACTGGGGGGTTTTGTTTCCCGAGAGACATTGGGCCATTTTGTTTGTCATAACTTGAGAGGAAGGGTTGTGCTATTGCCATCTAACGGGAAGAGACTAGGATGTTGCCAATATTCTACAGTGCATAAGACAGCCCCCTCCTCCCACACACCTCCCCTCCCCCTNCATGGACGGAGGAGCCTGGTGGGCTACAGTCCACGGGGTCACAAAGAGTCGGACACGACTGAGCAACTTCCCTTTCACTTACTTTCAGGCTTGCTCAAACTCATGTGCATCAAAACAATGATACTCTCCAATAATCTCATCCTTATCATCCCCTTCTCCTCCTGCATTCTTCAATCTTTCACAGCATCAGAGTCTTTTCTAATGAGTCAGTTCTTCGCATCAAGTGGCCATAGTACTGGAGTTTCAGCTTCAGCACCAGTCTTTCCAATGAATATTCAGGACTGATTTCCTTCAGGGCCAACTGGTTTGATCTCCTGGCAGTCCAAGGGACTTTCAACAGTCTCCTCCAACACCACAGTTCAAAAGCATCAATTCTTTGGTGCTCATCTTTTTGTATGGTCCAACTATCACATCCATACAAGACTACTGGGAAAAAAACAAACAAACATAGCTTTGATTATATGAACCTTTGTTGGCAAAGTAATGTCTCTACTTTTTAATACACTATCTAGGTTGTTCATAGCTTTTCTTCCAAGGAACAAGCATCTTTTAGTTTCATGACTGCAGACACCATCTACAGTGATTTTGGAGCCCAAGAAAATAAAGTCTCTCACTGTTTCCACTGTTTTCCCATCTTGCCATGATGTGATGGGACTGGATGTCATAATCTTAGGTTTCTGAATACTGAGTTTTAATCCAGCTTTTTCACTCTCCTCTTTCACTTTCATCAAAAGGCTCTTTAGTTCCTCTTTGATTTCTGCCCTATGGTTGGTGTCATCTGCATATCTGAGGCTGATATTGATATTTCTCCCAGCAACCATGACTCGAGTTTGTGCTTCATCCAGTCTGGCATTTCACATGATGCACTCTGTCCATAGGTTAAATAAGCAGGGTGACAATATACAGCTCTGACACACTCCTATCCCGTTTGGAACCAGTCTATTGTTCCAAGTCCAGTTGTGACTATTGCTTCTTTACTTGCATATGGATTTCTCAGGAGACAGGTCAGGTGGTCTAGTATTCCCATCTCTTGAAGGATTTTCCAGTTTGTTGTGATCCACACAGTCAAAGGCTTTAGCGCAGTCAGTGAAGCAAAAGTAGATGTTTTCCTGGAACTTGCTTTTCCTGTGACCCAACGGATGTTGGCAATTTGATCTCTGGTTCCTCTGCCTTTTCTAAATCCAGCTTAAACATCTGGAAGNGATCCACACAGTCAAAGGCATACTTGATAAAGCAGAAATGGATGTTGTTTCTGGAACTCTCTTGCTTTTTCCATGATCCAGAGGATGTTGGCAATTTGATCTCTGGTTCCTCTGCCTCTTCTGAAATCAGCATGAACATATGAAGTTCATGTTTCACGTATTGCTGAAGCCTGGCTTGGAGAATTTTGAGCATTACTTTACTAGAGTGTGATATGAGTGCAATTGCCCCATAGTCTGAGCAGTCTTTGACACTGCCTGTCTCCTGGTTTGGAATGAAAATAGACCTTTTCCAACCCTGTGGCCACTGCTGAGTTGTCCAAATTTGCTGGCATACTGAGTGCAGAGATTTCAAAGCATCATCTTTCAGAATTGGAAATAGCTCAACTGGAATTCCATCACCTCCGTCATGCCAAGACACAACAGAAAGTTATTTGGACTATGCGGTTCAGTGTTGCAAGTTTAGAAACCACCCGCTACTCTCTCTAACATTAATCTCTTTCTTGTCATCAATATTGTATTAGTACCTCCTCACAGCAATTGCTGAGAGTCAAAATAACCTTATCGATTTATTTACTTTTTTTAGCCATCTCTTTACTTGCCTAGAGTGTGAGTTCTAGGAATGCAAGGTCCTCATTCACACAATATTCCCGATGCCTGGAACTGGCTTCTCGTAGACAGCCAAGTATTTATTGCCTAGTTGAATAAATAAGCATAGCTATTTTCCTTCCCACTTCACATTATTGGTGTCTCTTAGCCAGTTGTCTTTTTGTTTGACTAAAATTTTGAGATGGTTGTACTTTTCAGTATGACCCCTTTTTCCCTGTAATTATAAGCATTTTCCTTAACACCTACAGAGGTCATATTGTGCATTAGTCACTCAGTCATGTCTGACTCTGTGACCGAATGGACTGTAGCCCACCAAGCTCTTCTATCCATGGGATTCTCCAGGCAAGAATACTGAGGTGGGTTGCCATGACCTTCTCTAGGGGATCTCCCCAACCCAGGGGTTGAGTCCAGGTCTCTGGCATTGCAGGCAAATTCTTTACCATTTGAGCTACCTGGGAAGCCATTTGAGTTACCTTGGAGGTCATATTGGATATAGTTAAAAATCACAGACTCTTAACTCAGAATACTTGGGTTCAATAGGCTTTTATTACATACTTGTTTTGTGAGAACCTACTTGGAAAATTTACTTTATTAGCTCTTGGAAGAGTTATTTTATCTTTGTGGTCTTTGGGTTTCCTTCAACAAAAGATAATACCAGTGTCTCCTCATAGAGTTGCTTTGAAGATTAAGCAACTGGATAATTCACAGGAAGCACCTGGGACAGGAAGCACACAGATATTTGTTGTTATTATTATTGTTATTATTTTGTGGTCAAACACATGAAATTTACCATTGCGACCATTTTTAAGTGTACAGTTCAATGGCGTTAAGTACAGTCACATCGTTGTACAACTGTTGTTATTATATTTATCCTCTGACCTTGTGTTTGATTTCTTCAGGCTTTTCTTTCTGTGTGGCTCCTACTTTAGTCCTGGTATGCAAAGATGGATCCTACTGATGCTGGTGTAATCAGTTCTCCTATGATTCTCAGTGTATGTATCATGCACTTAATGGCTCTGTAAGCTTAATGGTGCACATTCATGCACTGTATTCACCAAGTTATCTGCCAGGTATTCAGCCTTTCAAAGTACTTTCCCAGTAACAGTACAAAATTCTAGAACACTTTTATTTTCGAGCAAGGAGCATATCTGCAGTAAGTATGTGTAAATTTTTCACCACCTTCAAATTGATGGTAGAGAGTCACAGAAGATGAATATCTGGTTTGATAATCCTAAAATAGAGGCTTAATAGCAAGTCCTGAAAGTAAAGATTTGATTATAGAGATTAGAAGAATAGAAATTGGGTTTTATAGCAATTGAGTAACTATTAAGAATACTTCAAACACCTTGAAAGAATCCTTAAGATACCATGGTTTAAAACAAGATCTGGATATGGGCTGAGGATTTTTCCCAAGGAAAAAAAAATCTCACTCACTTAATTAAGCAACTTTTAAAAATTGTCAGTACAACCTTTTAAATATAGTCTCTCGGGGTTGTAAAAGAACAAATTACATGGGCAAATTAGTGCTGAGGGCTAAGCAGAAATGAAGGTGTTTCTCCACAATCATGTTTGGATTATATTAAAAATGCAATTCTAATCGCTGAACAATTTTTCAAAGGTTGTTGTTCGATTAGTGACCTTTAATGAAAGCTTTTCAAGATGTTAGATTTGTTGGGAAACATTTATTAAGTGAAATTTTGCAATGTAACTTTTATGACCTCTATTCATGAAATGCCCTGAGGTAATTGAAAGGTTAGACATGTAGTTACCTGAATTAGAGTTTTAAAAATGAGTGTGTACAGCCTGGCAAGACATTTTTACACATGCAGGTTTGTTATGACCTTGGAACACAGGTGTGGCACATTTTTAAAAAAGCCTCATTAGGCTGGAACATATAGCTTCCAACGGAGAAATGAGTAGTAGTCTGTGAGAGAGTAGAAAATTCAACTGACAATTTACCCAAGAATCCACAGAGCGCTGGTGGCCAATCATAGCTGGATCCCGGGTCGTCTGAACCCAAACCAATGACATATCCTCTTCCTCAGACCCTTCTCATCCATTACCGGGACCTGGGAGCCCAGACTTCCTGAAGTTGTGAACTGTCTTTCCTGCCAGCCTGCGACTGGCTGGTTGGAGCTTCCGGGCAACCACTGACCTTTTGATGGAGCACACCTTGGTCCACCTGCCTGAGGATTTCTTCTTTTCAGTTTGATCTGCAGGAGAATTTTATGAGCTAAAAATCCACCAGTGTCTCCATTTACCAAGTTATTATTTGGTGGTTCTACAATCTAACCGTTTCAAAATTGCCCTCAACTGAAACCTGGCACACATCTTGACAATCCCAGATGAAATTTTTTAATTGAAGTTGGTTGCTGACTTTTGATTACATGTGAAAAGAACAATGCACAAGCCCCACGATTCAGATCTTTGGCTTGCTTCTCAGATGACTGACTGTCAGTTCTAACCACGTGGTACTCCTGCTTTCTGCATGGCCAGTAAATGTCATGGGTTGAAGGCAGTTAGAGTCTGGGAGAAACCTTCCAAATGCAATTTGGTTCTAACTTCTGTTCAGCATTTCATAGGCAGATCTGAGACTCAAGTGGTATAGGATTATGTGATGGGAAAATGAGGATTAGTTTGTTGTCATAATAGGGGCAAATTTTTAAATGATTTAAGAATGTGAAGTGCAGATGGCAAAATAGGAGCTCACATTTCTTGGTATTATTGGCTGAACATTTGTTTAAGGACAGTCCTGGACCTATACAGAAATATGAAGTAGAGACAGTTTGTTCTTCTTCCTCATTCCAACCTTTTTTTATGTCCTTCTCTACTCCTTCCTGTCTTTCCTTGTTTTCTATCTCCTGTCCCCAGAGATTTCATGTCTGAGTCACTGTCATTTATTTTAACTTTGCAAGGAGCGAAGGATTTTAAGAATATTTTTGATATGTTGAAGCACATATTTTATAGTCTTAGCGTCTAAGGATAAGCATCTTGCCTAAGATGACCACTTTTTGAAAATGAAACTATCATTTCACTTTACCTAGCTTCCAACTTTTAGTCATGAAACATATACAAGTTTGTGAAATTAACAGAGTATTGAATTTTGCACTGAAAAACAGTATCGGTGGCTATATTTAAAATGCAACTTTGTTTTAAACATTACATACCTTCAATGGAATATAACTGGGACAGACTAAAAAGATTTTTTTTCTTACCTTTAAAGTAACTTGGGACAGTTTCTAGAGGGGTTAAGATATGACATGAATATTTTAGGCATCAAAAAACATTAATATGAACTCTATCTTCTCTATCTTTTCTCGCCTGCCTTAGGAGTGTGAACTATCTAAATGCAATGCTCAAAAGCAGAGAAAAACTAAGAAAATTGTGCTTCTCCACCAGCAAAACTGCCTTCCCCAAATAACTGAAGTTGTTACTATAGACAGGAAATATAAATGTCTAAGTGGCGACTTTCTTGGTAGGACTGAAAGCTTTATTTTTTTCTTAAATACTACAAACATTTCTGGAAGATCAGTTAAAAATTAATTATCACCCATGTAAAAGTTTAGATTTAAGAAAAGTCATTCATTTGAGTTAGTAAAATTTCTTTTACTGATTCAATTAATTGGTAGATAGATGCCCACTTATTATGTTGCTCTAAAACAAATACTTATAAAATGTCAATTAGATACATGTCTATATTTTATACTCAATCTAGCCTCTCTTTAGTAAATAAAGTGTGATTAAGATTTCATCAGATCGCTAAATGGAGATTCTCTGTGGTCAATGTGGTACCTCTCTGTGGTACCTATGTTTGCCAGGTTTTTTCCCTTGTTCCTGTTGCATCCTGCCTTTGAGAAACCATTTCTTCAGATTTAATTTCATGTCTGCCTAGGTGAGTGTTTTCTGGGACAATATAGTCTTGAGTGGCCTGGGGGCCCTCAATTAAATGCCACTTTGTAAGAGACTTTCTTTGGTCACTGGACTAGACTCCGGAGTTATTAAAGCCTGCAGATGGCTGGCTGGTGTAACTTAATTAAACTACAACAAATTGAATGTAGGTGCTAAAGCTATGTTTGAAATTTATGGGTGTGCTTTTGCTTTATTTGTTTTTCAAGGAAGGTGGCTCACCCCTCCCGTGAATGCCTGGCTGGCCATTTTTGATGAGTCAGAATTACTCTTGACTGGTTCACCCCAAAGGAGAGTCTGGCTTCTCCAAATATGGTGAAAAGTAAATATGGTATTTAAAGTGAGATACCATCTTTCAGTCAAATCAAGATGTTTCTGTTTCTGAACAATTCATTGGATGTACACTTAGATGATAAAAACTTGTTATAATGTGTCACTAAAAAGCTTATTTTAATATATCACTAAAAGACAATTATACTTATTTCACAAAATTTATATAATCTTGTGAGCAGGACACTTAAAGTACCTGTCACTACATTCCTCCTTTGATACTGTTAATAGATGTTGGATTCTATAAGGAATTTAATCTTCACACATTTGATATAGGGGTTTTTGGTGAATTTTACTAGGAGAGTTTATCATCACCAACCAAAAGAAATTACAAGGGCTTTGGGGTGAGTTCTATAGCTTAATGTATGCTGTGGTACAATGCAGACAGAACCTGAAAACTCCATAAACTCCAAGCCTAGTGGGTGTGCAAGCCTCGGGCAAGTCCAGTGGGCCAGCGGGCCAGCTCTGGCTTGCCTTTGCAGCAGATGAATGTTATTAGGAGCAGTGCTCTCAAGTACATAACATCCACGCACAAGTAGGGCATACAAGTGGTTATGGCACCCTTGAGAGGTGTGATCCTTGAGACGTGAGCCTGGGACTAGACTTGGGTGTTGATTGCTCCTGGACCACTGGAGGGATGACTCTACTGGCAGCTGGAGCTCCTCTTGATGGTAGCCAAAAATAAATTCAGCTCACGAGGCAGGTTTATTTTGACTAGACACCACAACCGGATGGTCAGCCAGGATGCCTACAGCTGTTCATCAGATGTACAGTAAGGGTGGAGAATGCTCTGATTTTCTAGGATCTTTTCTGTTCATAACTGCAAGAATGAGAGGAAGAACTGACCTCATAGTCATGGCACATTATATCTTTGGAGGTGAGAACTGCTAATGGGGGCAGATGGTTATATTGTCTGACCTCTTCTCCTGAACCTGAGAAAAACTCCAAGATGGACCTATTTGAGAAGACACATGACATTGTTAAGATGAATCTTTATGCTTGCCCCAAATTATTTCCTTCCAGGATACTGAGAAAGCTGTCAATCCAGATTTTCTTGGAGTCTATGAAATGCCCTGCTCTTTTGATATTTTTGGAGGAGAGATGCCTTTCTTTATGCCCATTGTATATTTTTTGGTTTGTACTTGACACTACCCTCAGCACCTCTGCTGGTTCTTTTAGGCTGCTTTAGATCTCGGTTCTTTATTTTTTGTGCTGTAGGGCAGAAATGCATCCACATAAAGCAGTATATCAGGAAGAGAAAGAAGCGAGCTCTTTCATTAAGTGATGCCGCTCTCTTGATGTTACCTTCTTTCATCTAATAACCAGATTTGGCAGTAGGCTAGTGTGGGTTAAAGTGCAGGTTTCTCTAGCTGCTTCCAAGTCTCTGACATACGGACTAGAGAAGTTACTTCAAAGCTCTAGATCTTGTCAGATTTCCATCAAGGCTGCAGAAGAAGTTTATAACTTTTTAAAACAAACTTTATTTTAGGAGAGTTTTAGATTTATAGGGAAATTGTAAACATAGTATAGAAAATTCCCATATACCCCACATCCTGTTTTATCTATTATTAATATCTTATATTACTATGTATATTTGTTTCAATTAATGAGCCAATATTAATCTTGGAGTATTAGCTAATCTCCATACTATATTTAGGTTTTCTTAATTTTTATTGATACCCAGCTTTCTTTTTTCCAGGATCCCAGCCAGCATACTGCATTACATTTAAGCATCATGTCTCCTGAGACTCCTCTTGGCTGACAATTTTTGAGCTTTTTTTTGTTTTTGATGACCTTGATGATTTTGAGGAATACTGGTAGGATATTTTGTAGAACGCTCCTCAGTGGGAATTTGTCTGAGTATTTTCTTATGATTAGACCTGGACCATGAGTTTTTGGGATGATGATTACAGAGAAAAGTGCCATTTTCATCACATCCTATCAAGGATACATACTGTCAATATGATTTGTCAGTGTTGACGTTAACTTCAAACACTTGATTGAGGAATTACTAATTCCTCCCCTCCTGCTTTTCCTTATTGTTTGGGAGGAAGTCACTACACACACCTCATCTAAAGGAGACTGTCACCACAGACTAAGAAATTACAGATGCTTAAGGGTGAGTTTTATAGCCTTTATCCATGTTGCAGTATGATGTAGGAATGGGGAGTTATGCTCCATCTCCTTGAGAATGGAGGATCTACATAATTTATTTGGCATTCTTCTGCTGAGAGGTTTACTTGTTCTCCCCATTTATTTACATATTTATTTTAGTTTAGATTTATGGATATTTATTTTTAACTCTGGGTTATAATTTAAGACTACTTTACTTGGTTTCTTACAATTTTCTAGCTTTGACCATAAGGGGCTCTCTCCATGGGCTCCTGTGTCCCTTCGACATGCTCCTGTCTCTGCGATTCTTTTGAGCACTTCTTTACTTCCTAGCACTATGAGAAGCCCCAGGCTCATTTGTATATTTTCTGCTACAGTCCTAGAATCAGTCATTTCTCCGAACAGCGGCTTTTTAACTGTATTTAGCAGTCTTTCTTGTGTTTGGTGTTTGCAACTAGGTTAATGCTTTTTGCTTGATGGACATTGAAACAGATTTTCTTTTAATACAGAGAAGTTCAAACATACATAAATAACCTAATAAGTCCCCATTCAGCCATCATTCAGCTTCAACATTATCACCTCGTGGCCAATGTTATTTTATTTGTATTTTGATCCACTTTCTTACATTGCAACATCATATCATGTCACCTATACATATTTAAGCAGTATCTCTAAGTAATAATAATTAAAAAAAAGTGATAGATAAAATAAACTTAATGGTAATTTGGTTGGTAGTAGAGTAAAAATGGACTTCCCTGGTGGGTCAGATGGTAAAGAATCTGCCAGCAATATGGGAGAGCTGGGTTCCATCCCTCAGTTGGGAAGATCCCCTGGAGGAGGGCATGGCACCCCACCCCAGTACTCTTGCCTGGAGAATCCCCATGGACCGAGGAACCTGGCAGGCTCCAGTCTATGGGGTCGCAAAGAGTTGGACACAACTGAGTGACCAAGCACAGAGTGAAACAGTGACAGTGATCTGATTCTCCTCTGGCACTTGTTGAGGTCTAGGCCCCCCGCCCCTTGGATCTGGACGTGCTCTGTGGCTGTCCTACCACATGGGAGAGGCCGCAGCAGCTTCAGGGCCAGGCTTCAGGCCCTTCACTTTCTGTCTCTTGGAACAATTTTTCTGGGAGTCTTGAACTTCATATAAACAATTTAACTACCTTGAGACAGCTGTGGTGGAGAGGCATGTGTTAAGTACTCCAGTCCACGGTTCCAACTGAGCTCAGCCTTCTAGCCCTTTCTGCCAAGGCACCAGCCTTGACAGAAAGGGCAAGAAGTGAGTGAAGGCTGGGACCCTCCACAACAGCCCACCTGCCACTTCAATTGACAATATGTGCAGTAGATAAATCGTCACGGCCTATGTTAAGCTGCTGGATTTCCTAACTCAAAAATTATGAGATATGATAAAATGGTTATTGCTTAATCTACCAGGTTTTGAGATAGTTTTCTGAGCAGCAATAGATAATGGAAACCTTGGCTTTTAAAATGTACACTCCCAGGGTTTATGAGCATCAGTCTCTCTGGAGTGTGACTTACTCGTCCCTTAGAAGGTCTCTTTGAGGTTATATTGATCCGCTTGTTATGTAAACAGTTTTGAATATTTCTTACCACCGGTTTTAATATAATGTATTTGATCACACACTTACAAACTTAAAAAAAAAAGTTCTTTTTGGCTGTGCTGCACAGCACGTGTGGCCTAGTTCCCTGACCAGGGATGGAACCTGCATTAGGGGCACAGAGTCTTAGCCCCTGGACCAGGAAGTCCCTACAGTTTAAATCTGAATAATTACTGTCACTATCACGAGATTTCTGAAAATGTAACCCTTGGTTTCCCCACTTTTGCAGCAATGGCTCCAGCACATTATTGGCTGATGACAGTCTCTTCTTGATGAGTTGCGCTGATTCGTCCTCAATCCTGACCTCTGGTAGAACAATTAAGTACCCTGGCTCTGGAGTTAGAGTTGAGTTAAAATTCTGGCCTTGTGCCTTAGTGGTGACCTCGGGTGCTGCTGCTGCTAAGTTACTTCAGTCGTGTCCAACTCTGTGTGACCCCCATAGACGGCCTCCTACCAGGCTCCGCCGTCCCTGGGATTCTCCAGGCAAGAACACTGGGGTGGGTTGCCATTTCCTTCTCCAATGCATGAAAGTGAAAAGTGAAAGTGAAGTCGCTCAGTCGTGTCCGACTCTTAGCGACCCCATGGACTGCAGCCCACCAGGCTCCTCCATCCAGGGGTTCTCCAGGCAAGAGTACTGGAGTGGGGTACCATTGCCTTCTCCTGTGACCTTGGGTAAGTCAACTTAATCCAATTCTGTTGCCTCCTATGCAAAATGAAGACAATTGTAGGTACCCTCCAGTGTTGTTGTGGAGGACTGAATTTGGGGAAACACGGAGAGAACTTTGTACACTGTCAGCCCTGAGGTTATTAAAGTTATTTAGTTTTCCTGTAAAATATATGAACTCATTTTGGCAACAGTGCTATTAAAATTCACAGCCATGGAAAGAAAGCCAGCCTTTCTTGGGAGGTGAGATTAGGGAGATTTTTCTGTCTTTGGTGCTTGTTGTGGCTATACTGGCGGCTCAGGGCTTTTATTTTTTAAGGTGAGGTGTGGAGGGTGTGGGGAGAGGCGCTGAGAAGGCTGGTGCATACCTGAAAAAGGATATTAGCAGAAGGAAGCACCAGCTTTCCTACCAGAAGGATGCTTGTCATGCCCATGCTTCTGTGAGGTGCTTGCGAGAGAATTATATGGTCTGCCTTTTGCAGACTGGCAAACTGAAGATAAAAGAAGTTATAACTTGCCCCAGGATCATAGTAGCAGGAATGGAAAAAGAATGGCAGAAATATTCAGCACAGCTTTTTGTTGATGGATTCACTCCAATACTCAGGCCATGTAGGTTCTTTAATTTCCCCCAAACCATGCCCTTAAATGAGGCCTATTTCAGGCAGAGACACTAATCCAGCCCTGAGGTAGAATAATTCCTCCTCAGCACCCTTCTTTGATGTGTAGCTGATATGGAACCGAGTGCCAACATATGTTTGTACAAATATATTGGCAAATGTAAGCAGCCTACTGCTAATTACTACATTCTGAACCTCATGTGAAGTTTGAATGATGCCTCAAGGAAGTGGAATCTAAGAAAATAATATGTATATATTTTCAAATGTTAGAAAAAATGGTTAACTTCTTTGTGGTTGAAACTGGAAGACATTCATGAATTATCTTTTCTCAAATCTGGGCAATAATATTTTTACTTAAGGCATTCAGGTCAAACCCTTGCTAGCAGAGACTGAAGCATTTTAGACACTTTTAAAATGAAAACGGGCAGCTTAAATTTAAAAACCTATGATTGCTTAGTATTTTAGAAATGAAAGCAAGAACAATATAGTTGAAACTGATTCTATACAAAACAGAGAATGACATAGATTAGAAGTCACCAATTAAAAATCATTTATCAGCAAGGAACAAAGTTACCAGTTGAAAACAAAGAGTAGGGAATACTGTGGGAATTTCAGAGTGGCCTGTCCTGCTGAAACGTATTCAAATTCAAATCATTTCTGAAGACAGTGCTGGCTTAGCAGAGTTGAGAAGCCCAGATCAGGCCTTTGTCCTCCAACGTGGTGACTAGTTGCTTTAATGTTAGTTAAAAAGATGGTGTTGTTATCATTTCACTACATATTTCAAGCTAAAACATTATTTTAAAATTTGAATTATATGAATACATTTTAAAATTAATTTTGCTCATTTTAAAGGTTGATTTAATTGGCCATCAAAATATTATTTTCATTTTTAACAGTGGATATATAGAATTCTTTTGATCAGCTTCTGAATGTCTCAAACCTCAAGTAGAGAAATGTAAGAATATTTCCTTTTCATGAGTATGAAATGTTTGCATTTTGTGGCAATATAGAAAAAAGTCAGAAACTGAAATGTATATCGAAAGAGAGAAAGCCTAACTGCAGAGGGGGACTTAATCTTTCTTTCTGTGATGAACTACTTTTGCCGGTCAATTGATATGATTGGGAAATTTAAAATATTTGATCATTGACCTTAAGTGGAAGGCACAGGTAATGATGCAATTTGATATCCTTAAATCTAGCTTTTTGGATTAAAAATTTTAAATTTGGCTTAGTTCAATGAAGATATCTAAATTAAAAATATAGAAAAACGAAAGTAGTTCTATTTTTAAAAAATGTAAACAAACTAGTAGAATAACTCTCACTCAGTAATCACCTAATTAGCTAACTAAGTAAATGGATAAAAACAGTGATTTAGTTTTTTACAAGACCTACATCACTGAAAAGAAATGATAGATTTGTATTTAGTATTTAAGAATTTGGATTTACATGCTTGTTTCCACATTTCCCTACTGTACTTGAATGTAGATTTTCCTCTTAAATGTTGTAAATAATTTTCTGAAACTTTAGTCTCTATTAAATTTCCCTTTCTCTGTAGGCAAGAATAGTTAAATAAATGAATTATGTATGTCACTCTACACATACAAGATATTGTGAATGATGTTACCATCACTTTTAAAATCTTTAAATATCCCATTCTCTGACTCCCACCACTTCACTTATTTTCCCAGCTCAGTTGCTCAAGAACACCCGCTGAAACAATTCTTCAGTGTCATGGAAACTTCCAATCCATCAAGCCTCCATGCCCTATCCATTAGTCTCCACCTCTCTCCCTCCATCCCCGTCTTCATTTCTTTTCTTGTCTAGCATAAATGTCGTGGTCCATCATTATTATTGCTCTCTTGCTAATGCCCTAAACTCCCTTGCTCCTCTTCTACCCCTTTACATTTGACTGGCAAAAGCTCATCCCTGATTAAACCCAACCATCCCCTTTTGCTGAACACTGGGGAAAAATATTCACGAGGTGAAGTTAACTTGTTCAGTTTTAAATTCTTGATTTCAAACTTCAAATGGGTTCAAACACAATCCAGAAAAATTTTTATTTTTTTCCTGCTGTTGTTGGGTCAAAATATTATGTGCTGTTGCTTTGATTAAAAAAAAAAGAAAAAGCATTATTTGTTTTCTGTAACTGATGTGATGTCTGCCTACCAGGTCCCACCTACTTAGTAGCAGAGGCTAAAGTTGGGGAGATGAGATAGTAAGTTAGGGGAAATGTGGATATAAAATTTAATCAGTGGAATCTCAGTTTTAGATTTCATTGTTTCGGGCAACAATTGGGTATTTGATCTTCCAAATCTCTTTGCCCTCTAGCTCCTTTTCAAGATAATTCCAAGATATGTGGAACAGCTTATTTGATTTTATGATGGAGGACAAGGACATCTCATCCTCAAACTCTGGACCTCTGGGGAGGAGAGATGTCTTTCCTAACAAAGAGAGATCCTTGGCCTTTTGCACTGGAATCCACTGAGGTACATCTGATCTCCTGTGGCATTTTGGAGGTATTGTGTGTGCATCTGTTTGTGAAATCTATTGTCTTAGCCAATGATCTGATTGCCCAGATTTCATGTTTTGTGTTCTCTTTTTCTGTGGTGCCAGATCTCTGATCAGCCAGCCTTCTTAGCACCTTTATATCCACATGTATTTCACATAAGCTTTAAGAAACCAGTAGCAATATGTGGAGGCTTCCCAGGCTCAGTGGTAAAGAATCTGCCTGCCAATGCAGGAGACGCAGGAGATGTGGGTTCGATCCGTGGGTCCGGATTTCCTGGAGAAAGAAAAGGCAGCCCATTCCAGGATTCTTGCCTGGGAAATCTCATGGATAGAGGAGTCTGGTGGGCTACAGTCTGTGGAGTTGCAAAGAGTAAGACATAACTTAGAGACTGAGTATCACTGAGTACGAGCAATATGTGTGCTCTTGGTTCCATGCAACTCGGACATGATGCTGAAACAAACGAGGGATTCGTGCCTGTGGTTTGTGTCGGCAGACTCTGCTTGGACAAGCAGTCTGCCATTTATAGTGTTCACCAGTGTTTTCCTGCCTTTCAGAATGTTCCAAAACCTGCCACTACTGAAATCCAGTGTGGAGGGGGAGGAAAGGCAAAGATTTAGCTCTACGTTTTCTTCTTCTCCTTTCCATACTTCTGCAGGGCTGGACTGGCTGGGCTTCTCTGTGGAAGGGACTTTTCTTATGCCTTATGTTGAGTGTTCTCTACTGAGAGTAAATGTGGTGGTCAAGTCAGCCGGGTTGCCTTTGATACATTATTGAGAGTTTATGGAACTTAGAATATCCCTTTTCTCTTGATAAAGTCTAGTTTTCAAACTCGTAGTATTGCTAGAGATTCAACTGAACATTGGTTGCTTTCTTTCTATTCTTATTATAATTGTCCTCATCTTCACCCTTCTATGCCTCTTGACATCTACTCTCCAACTCCCTTGTAGCTGTATGTCTCCGAGGAGAGATACGCATCCATGGAAATGCAAAAGAGAAAGGCACGTTAATGTACATCAGCGATTGTTGTCCTATTACACTGCTAAGCTTACTTTTCTACTCTACAAAATGACTATTTTATCTGTCTACTTGCTCCTCAGAGGTCTCTTTACCCTTCCTCCCTTCCCTACCCTGTTCTCAGCAGAAGATCTCTCCTCATAGATCACAGAGAAAAATTATAGTCACCGGAGACATCTCACTGCTAAATCTATAAACAACCTGCATCTTACTCTTCCTCAGAGAAATGTGGAAGGACAGTCAATTCCTTCATCAAAATCCAGTCCCTCCAGTTTTGCTTGGGGTCACATTCCTTCTTGCCTTTTAAAATACTTCGGTCCTTCCTTTATCTTTTACACTGTGAATATATCTCTTTCTACTGGATTATTCTCATCAGTATAAAAATATGCTATGATATTTTTCTTCGGAAAGGAAAAAACCCACTAATCTCAGATCTCCCTCAACTGTTTGCGGCTGTCCCTCATCTCTCATTTCTGTCGCTCTCCCTGGCCACATTACTTTGAAAGCAGTTTAACACTGCTATACTTAAAATGGATAACCAACAAAGTCCTGGTGTATAGCTCAGGGAATTCTGCTTAATGTTATGTGGCAGCCTAGGTGGGAGCGGAGTTTCCGGGAGAATGGATACATGTATATATCTGGCTGAGTCCCTTTGCTGTCCACCTGAGATCATCATAGCACTGTTAATTAGCTGTACTCTAAAATGAAAAGTTAAAAAAAGGAGTTTACATGTGCTCGCACCCTTTCTCACCTTCTAATCAGTTTTCAAGCCACTGGGATCTGGCTGGCATCTCTACCACTTCACTGAAATTGATCAAATTCAGTGTATAGGTTTTTGTTATCATCTCACTCAATGTCCCAGCAGCATTCTGCAGAGTTGATCAATTTCTTTTTTTGGAAACATTTTTCTATCTTAGCTTCCATGGGTTCACACTCTTCTGGCTTTCTTTTTGCCTCATTAGCAATTCAGTCTATATCTCCTTTACTTGCCCTTCCTTTAAGACTCAGCCTCTAAATGTTGGAAATCTACAGGACTTGATTCAGCCTTCATTCTTTTTTACACTTCCCTCAAAGGTGATCTCCCCCAACTTCATGACTTCAAAGAACACATTTGCTAGAACTTTTCACATTTGCATCTTCTCTCCAGACTTCTCTGAGTTATAGACTCAAATATTCACACTATCTTCTTCATATCTCTACTTGGAGGGATCACAGGCATCTTCAACTTAACATGACTAACACAATTATTGACTTCCAATCCCTCACCCCTCATTAACCCTCTTCAATCTTCCACATCTCACTAATAATGCAATCATCCTTCAGATCCTTAATCTAGAAATCTGGTAGTCTTTCTGGATCACTTAGCTACTTCTTCTCAGTGTCTTGTGGGTTTCCTGTTCTTGGTGTGTTCTTTAAGCAGTGAAATTTTGTCTTAGCACCATTTCTGGTTTTATTTGCATGTTTCTCCCTAATCAATTGAACCACTACTCCTACGGCTTCATTGTCACTGGATGGTGATGAGTTTCTGTATTTAATCTCTAACCCAGGATTTGCTTCTGAAATTGAGACCTGCAGTACTATTTAAATGCTGACAAGAAAAGGGACTTAGTGCTTTTTGGCTTGATATTTCTTGATTTCTCTTATTTGTTGACTGACTCTCAGTCTTAACTTCTCTGGAGAAAGAGCAACTTGTTTTGTCCTTTTTACAAGTCATCAGTTTGAATGTGTTTCAAATTAATGGCCAGTGTGAAGGATTGAGATGGGGGCTTAAGAATAAGATGATGGTCGTGTAAAAAGAGATTTGAAATAAATAAGTAAATATACAGCTCAGTTTAAAAATGTGTATTTTACCAGTAGCAGGGGAGCCACTGGTATCAGGGTGGGAGTGGGGCTGAGAAGTTTGAGGGTATAAGGGTTAAGCCCTGTCTTCATTCAAATATCTCATGTAACCATTGAAGTGAGTGCTTTCCTGGGAATCCCACAGTAACATGGCAAGAATGTATACACTCAGTGTCCTTAGTAGAGAGAACAGCTAACTGGTAAGATGTGTGAATTATATGTGGGCTTCCCAGGTGGCGCCAGTGGTGAAGAACCCACCTGCCAATGCAGGAGACATAGTTGCCAGTTCGATACCTGGGTTGGGAAGATCCTCGGCAGAAGGGCATGGCAACCCACTCTAGTATTCTTACCTGGAGAATCTCATGGACAGAGGAGTCTGGCAGGCTACACTGTAGGGTCTCAAAGAGTCAGACATGACTGAAGTGACTTAGCCTGCACGAATGTGAATTATATGTATACTGTTGGCCCTCCATATCTGCAAATTTTGAATTTTTGGATTTAACCAACTGCAGACCAAAAAAATATTCTAAAAAGAAAAACAATTCCAGGAAGTTAGCAAAAGCAACACTTGAATTTGCTACACGTGCTAGCAGCTATTTACATAGCATTGACATTGTGTTAGGTTTCATAAGTAATCTGAAGGTGATATAAAATATACAGGGAAGACATGTGTAGGTTATATGCAAATACTATGCTATTTTATGTATGAGACTTGAGCATCTACAGGTTTTGATATCCTCAGGGGTCCTGAAACCCATTCCCTGCAGATACTGAAAGGACTGTATAGGTGAAACAATGTCAGTCATATAACCTCAGAATTTTATGTTTGGTGGGACAGCTGAAATGAACTTGACAGTGACTTACCAAATCTAAGCATTTTGTTTTCCTTCATTATTGTTCTGTCATGAATTTGGTAGTTAACTGTGTAGTTAACTCAGGACTGGCTACAGAGTGGTCCCTTTCTCTGGCTTCAATCTCATTTAAAATGAGTCTTACTTGCTTACAAAAGGAAAAGTTGCATTTAACATTAATTTTTATAAGTTGAAGTACATCCTAAATAATAGACCTCTTTATTGAAAGAAAATATGAAAAAGTGGGGGTCGAGAGAAAACATATCTGAGGAATCTTCTTGGTATAAGAATAGTATCTGCTCCAACAACTTATTTGACAAATACATGTTAGAAAGTAGCAAGCTGTGGTACAAACAACATAAAGCTTAGCCCCAAGAGATCTGGGTTCCCGTTCTTATCCTGATTGTCACTGATAGTATGAATTAAGCAAACCTAACACTGCAGAATAACTTTGCCCATTGGTGAGAGAGTTGTACTAGATGATGTCCCAAGAATCTCTACAAGTCTAGAGTTTAGTATTTTATTTCCCAAATTTGGATGTTCATTGATTGCAAGATGTTTTCAGTTGCACACCTATGTTATAAACCAAGGTGACTGAATGCAGAATTAATGCTAATCCCCAGGACTGATTTAAAGCTATTTGAAATTGTGATGCATTGATTATCATCTTATTAACCTGAAAGAGATAATGAAACTTCCAGAACCTCTTGATTAACTATAGAGATTAGTTTTGGGGGAATCTAGTCCTAGGTATGGTATCAGTATGCATGATCATTGTTTTGGATTTATCGGTGAGATAAGAGATGATTTCAAAAGTCGTGGAACTCCACTGATGTACTTGAAGGAATAATAAACATGTAAGGATGCATTTTGAATTTTGACCCTATCTTTTAATAAGTACATTTATATTGCTTAAGTCACTTACTTTCTTTGATGTTTAATTTTTTGCATCTTTAAGATGGGGATCATACCTGTTTTGTTAGCATTTTAAGGTGACTGTGCATGAAACTAGTTATTTATATAAGAATTCCCTTTGCGAATTGCAAAATGCATAGCATTTTAATAATTTGGGTTTAATTTTTATTCTATGACAGAGAGAAATTATTTCTAATGGCTAGTTTTGAGAAGTAAGCAGTAATATTTTATGAATATCTTTCTGGGTTGGAGACTCTACGGCACTAGTAGGAACTCACATAGAGACAATATCATTTTGATTTCAGAGGAAAGAGCAATGCCACCTGCTTACTGCAGTATCCATTTGCAGAATAGGCATGTGTCTGAGGATGGTATTCTCCTCTCTGAGGATTATGGCTCATGTGGTACTGTGGACCATCTGAATCGGTGGTTTCATTTCTTTGGTCTGGTTTCCTTCATCCTGGTTCTACCTCTTACTGGTCATGTGACTTTGTGTATATTACATAACCTTTCTGAATCTCAGTTTTCCTATGCATTAGTTTTTCTCTCTCTCAATATAAGCTATTGTATTTGTTACTCTTACATTATCATTCTCTAAATGCTGTAGGCATACACATCTTCTCAAAAAAGCACATTTAAAGCACCATAGGTAGGTAGGTTTAGTCACTAAATTGCTTCCGACTCTTTGGGACCCCATGGACTGTAGCCTGCCAGGCTCCTCTTGATTCTCCAGGGAAGAATACTGCAGTGGGTTGCCATTTCCATCTCCAGGGATCTTCATAGGTAAGTCCTTTGTCTCCTTAATTCTCTGTTGCTATTGGACATTATTATTTAAGATTAGATTTTACTAAGAGTAACAGAGACCCAAATTATAATGTCTTAGTGAAAGTCACTAAATCATGTCCTACTGTTTACAATCCCATGGACTATAGCCTTCCAGGCTCCTCTTTCCATGGAATTCTCCAGGCAGGACTACTGGAGTAAGTAGCTATTTCCTTCTCCAGGGTTTCTTTCCAACCCAGGGATTGAACTGAGGTCTCTGGTATTGTAGGTGGATTTTTTGTTTGTTTGTTTGTTTTTACCATCTGAGCCAGCAGGGAGCCCATAGTGTCTTAAATAAAACTACAATTTATTTCTTGGACAGGGAAAAGTTTTATAGATAAGTGGTTTAATGTTAATATGGTAAGTCTGTTTCACAAATTTCTTTGGGATGCAGCACCTTCTATGTGATTGCTCTTTTATATGTATTTCCATTACCAAAATCACGTGCTGGCTCAAGATACCTCTGCTCCAGACCCCAGCCAACATGTCCACATTCTAGCTAGCAGGCAGGAGGAAGGGAAAACAAAAAATTAAAGAATGTGCATTGTTTATCATCTAAGGATGGTCCCCCAAAATGTTGCATGAAACTTGCTCATTGAATGAAATCTAACTACCTAGATATATCTAGAAACAAGGAAGGCTGTGAAATATAGTCTTTGGATGTCCATGAAGAGATAATGGGAGAAAAACTAGCTCCTTTGGCATAAGCACAATTACAGAAGCACTTAAAATGTGTTCCAGAATATAGAAACAAATAGTTAAAAGAGGGCATTTATAATTGTTAGGCTGAGTTTGGCGACTATTATGTGTAATTATCAAATAGAAGTTACATCTGATTCTGAAGCCTAACTTGCATCCCTGAGTTTTTGTATGGATGTCTTCAATAGGAAGCTTATTTTGGTCTCTGGAAGGCATGTATATTATCTTTGGAAAACACATTACTTGTCNTAACTTGATTCAGGGTGTCAATCAATATAGCACATAATAACCAGCGGAAAGTCACTATGCTACCCAAAGTGAAGTTATCCAAGAATGAAATCAGGATGACAACAGCTGAATTGTGTCCTTCATCAAACACATGTAAAACAGATCAGAAAGTCATAAATTCCCAGTGCTGCCACAGGTGTTCTTTCTATTACATGAATAATCTCCAATTTAACAAAGATTAATATATTTTTGTAATTTGACATATCAAAGAGTTAAGTTTTATGTGGCTAAACTAGGTGATAGTTTTAAAATTTATAAGGAATGTCCACTTAGATAATAACGTCATTTTAATTACATTTGCCTAGATTTTCTGTTTTTAAACTGGTGATATATATTTGGCTAATAATTTCAATGGGTCAGGAATTAAATCAGGAATAAAATTTAAATTAGATTTAAAATATCTTTTTTCTTAAAAAAAATAAATTTATTTATTTTAATTGGAGGTTAATTACTTTACAATATTGTGTTGGTTTTGTCATACATCAGCACGAATCCACCACAGGTATACACGTGTTCCCCATCCTGAACCCCCCTCCCTCCCAGTACCATCCCTCTGGGTCATCCCAGTGCACCAGCCCCAAGCATTCAGTATCATGCATCTAACCTGGACTGGCGATTCTTTTCATATATGATATTATACATGTTTCAATGCCATTCTCCCAGATCATCCCACCTGCTCCCTCTCCCACAGAGCCCAGAAAATTGTTCTATACATCTGTGTCTCTTTTGCTGTCTTGCATACAGAGTTATCGTTACCATCTTTCTAAATTCCATATACATGCGTTAGTATACTGTGTTGGTGTTTTTCTTTCTGGCTTACTTCACTTTGTATTATCGGCTCCGGTTTCATCCACCTCATTAGAACTGATTCAAATGTCTTCTTTTTAATGGCTAATACTCCATTGTGTATATGTACCACAGCTTTCTAATCCATTCATCTGCTGATGGACATCTAGGTTGCTTCCATGTCCTGGCTATCATAAACAGTGCTGTGATGAACAACATCTGACACAGTTGTTCTTTACGTCTGTATGGCCTCGTATGCCAGGAAGGAAGCAATGAGGTACTGTTAATTAAGTGATTCTGATTCTAACTAGTATGTGCTTCCTTTTGTTATCGTTTAATCACCTGCTGTTTCCATTCAGTTGTCTATTCCTTGGAATAACTAATGTTAGAGACTAGTTTGAATATTTAATCTGTTCTTGTTTTTATCTTAAATTTCCTTTTAAATTTTACTTTACAATATTATTAATATTTAATTTATTCATGAGATAAAATGTGTTTATAATTTTGGCTGCCTGTAATTGACTTTTTTAAAAAGCATTTTCTTTAATTAAAAAATTCCCTCATAGAAATAAGGCATGAAAAGCTTAAAAGGTTGTATTTGTTTGTCTTCTTTATCTGCAGGAAATTTACTTTGACAGGTACGCTTTCCAATATTCAAAATTTTCTTCATTTAAAAAAAATTCCAGATCTGCAGAATAGTTACCTTTCAGATTTCAATATTTTACTACTGTTTGGGGGCGATATATGTTCGTTCATTTCAACAGCACGGATTGAAAGGCAACTTGGTTCCAGGTGCTTTGTCAAGGTTGGAAAACTAGACTAAAATTTGAACCTCCTAATATCAACTGCTTTTAGAGAAACAAAATAGATCATCAATCATTCTGAGAGATCTAAATTAGGGACTTAAGGTAACAAATGGATGATTTAACCAAAATAGAAAGCATAGAAGTATGCTTTTGTTTTAAATGTCTATCTCTATACTGAACTTACATGTGACTTTTCCATCTGTCTGTATCACTTATGTGCCAGAAAAGGTGTGATATGATAGCAAAAATATCCCTTTATGCCAAATTCATTACAGAGACCGATTTGGATATAACTCGGGACTTGTGAAAATCTAGTTCTCTTTTCTTTACCCAAAATCTTTTCTATTTTATAGCATTTTGCCTAAGGAGCAGTATTAAAATTGGAAGAGGTATTCGAATTCCTTTGTTTGGGTAGTGGTACATTTTCTTCCAAAGTTGAATTACAAAGAAAGTGGTCAATGATCCAGGATAGATATTAATCTTATATACCTCAACTTTGATGAGTCTATTATCTTTCAAAAATCAGTTGAGTAAAAATATTTCCTTAGGACTCTACTGCATATGAAACATGGAACATCTGAGAAAAAGAAGCATCCAACCTTAATTATATTACAAAAGTAATTTATTGCAAAATAATAAAGTGTGTTGGTATAAATCTTTAGTAGACTTATGTAAGTAGGGAATTTTTAATGTCACTTTAATGCAAAATTAGGAATTATGTCATCTCAACACAAAATAAAAAGGAGCTTTTTTTAATCAAAATAAAGGAGCTGAGAGTCAAATGACACATGAATGTAAATTGTCCTCCAGGACCGGCCTACTGATGAATTTCTTTCTCCCGGTTCTCTTTCTCTGCACTCAGGAGTGCCACCTTTTTTCATTCTTTGTCTCTCCTTTTCTTCTCCTTTGCTTCCTTCTCAATTCTTTGCTCCCTTTCCCTCACCTTTTTGAAAATGTCATTTCGTACCCTACCTTACCTTTTCCTGCTGGGACTCCTCGGACCTCTGATGGTTCTGGTGGGAAACAGATTAGTGATTGCTGTAGACTTCACAGGGAAGAGTACATACATGGGCTGTATGTACATAGCGACAAAGGTTCAGTTCAGTCGCTCAATTGTGTCTGACTCTTTGCGACCCCATGGAATGCAGCACTCCAGGCTTTCCTGTCCATCACCAACTCCTGGAGCCTGCTCAAACTCAGGTCCACTGAGTGGTGATGCCCTCCAGCCATTCTTAGTGGCTTAGAGAATGACAGATGGATGCTTTTTGCATCTTAGAGGGAAATCTGTAGTGATGAAATGGACTGGCTTCCTTGGGTGGAGAGTTATCATTTACTATGTGCATGTGATCTGAGGTCCTTTGCTTCCCTTCTCTTGGGAAACTAATGCTTCTCTCCCTGATGGTATGTCAGTGGTCCTAGGACTAGAAGCTCAGATTCTGGCTTTAAGTTTTAAATCATTGTTCCTTGATATATGTGCAGTTAGGATTAATGTCTAGTTAGGACATTAATCTTTACTCCAGCTCATTTTTTTGCTCCAGTTGTAGAGGCAGTAGGGATGCCCTGTCTGGTCCTTGTAAACTCAGAAGCACTGTCTGGGCCTTTACTAGTTTTGCCCTAAGGACCTGAATCTGTTTCTTCACAACCATACCCTAGTCCTGCTTCTCCTGCTTGTGGTCATATTTGTATTACTCAGTAACACTGCTCCCTATTTTATTTGAAGTTGGCCCTTCAGATCTCCCAATGAGGCACTTATCATGTTCCACTGCTAGTACAGTAAGTGAGGTGGACTTTGAGAGGGACACAGGCTCAGAAATCAGACAGATCAGGGTTTGCATCTGAGCTCTACACCTTTCTCAGTATATGACCTGGGGCTATTTTTAACCTTAGCTTCCTTGGCTGTAAAATGGGCATAGTAGTTGCAATCCCACGGGAACTGTTGTGATAATTATAAGGAATACTCATGTAGATGCCTTCCCCTTGGTCTGACAACAGAGCTCAAGAGAGTGAATTCCCTTTCTCTTCTATGAACGGATGTGTGTGTGTATGTGTGCAGCATGCATGTATGCTGCTGCTAAGTCACTTTAGTCATGTCCGACTCTGTGCGACCTCATAGACGGCAGCCCTCCAGGCTCCCCAGTCTCTGGGATTCTCCAAGCAAGAACACTGGAGTGGGTTGCCATTTCCTTCTCCAATGCATGAAAGTGAAAAGTGAAAGTGAAGTCGCTCAGTCATGTCCGACTCTTAGCAACCCCATGGACTGTAGCCCACCAGGCTCCTCCGTCCATGGGATTTTCCAGGCAAGAGTACTGGAGTGGAGTGCCATTGCCTTCTCTGGCATGTATGTATATATGTTTGTATATATGCTGTCCTGATGCTGCTCTTGTGTTCTTTTCTATTTCTTGGGCGTTAGCTGCCAGTTTTCTGTCTATTCTGATTGCTTGTATCTTAGATTTAAGAATACAGCCCATTGATCAGCAAACTATCAGAAGAAATAGTTTGATTCATATTGGTATGCTTGTCTTATAAATTATCCCAGAATGGAAATATGTCCCCCTTTTCTACTTTGCAACTCTGTAGAGAAAGGAACACATGAAAAACGATCCCAATTTTCCCCACAAGCAACTATTTTCAACTCTTTGTCATTTCTTCTAGGATTCCCTCAATATTTCACAATGGTAATAATTTATGATTTTTTTGATATGTCTGGATAGACATCATTTTTTGACTTTCATTTATAATAGTTGAGGACTTAACTTTTTAAAACCAGCCCATGCTTCCTTTCCAAATATTCATCACAGTTTTGGTTAAATCAATATTTGAAAGTGAAAATGAAAGTTGTTCAGTCATGTCTGACTCTTTGCCACCCCATGAACTATATAATCCACAGAATTCTCCAGGTCAGAATACTGGAGTGGGTAGCCTTTCCCTTCTCCAGGGGATCTTCCCAACCCAGGGGTCAAACTCATGTCTCCTGAATCGCAGGTGGATTCTTTACCAGCTGAACCACCAGGGAAGCAAAAATTTGGTGTTGTCATTAATTAGGACTTTGTAGATATCGTTCACCTAAGTGAATTAGTCATGTACTATGATATGTATCTTGTAAAGAACAGTATTTTTCTCTGGAATTATTATTTCCTTAAATAAAAAAATGTTTTAAAATGTTTTTGATTTGTTTAGTTATCTATGTATCTGCTGAGAGTTTTTTCCAAGTACAGAGTCTTATCCATCAGCCTCCTGATACCCCACAGTTGCATGAATCAACTGATATACCAATGGCCAGTTTTCCATTTGCTTTCATTCTTCCAGAAGTGTGTTAATCTTTTCATTCACTGTTTCTTCTGTCATACTTTTTCATTTCTATGCCTGGCTGGAGCAGGCGTGTCCTTTTGGCCTCCAGGGTTTGCCCCACCTCATGGAAACTTAGTGATGATGATTGAGGTCCATGTACACAGTTCAATCTGTTCTACTTCTGGTGGTTGCTCTTAGCCTGGGATTTTGCATTGAATCTTTCCCTGGTGGCTCAGGTGGCAAAGAATCTGCCTGAAATGCGGGAGATCTGGGTTTGACCCCTGGGACAGGAAGATCCCCTGGACAAGGACATGGCCACCCAACTCCATTATTCTTGCCTGAAAAATCCCATGGACAGAGGAGCCTGACAGTCCATGAGGTTGCAAAGAGTCAGACATGACTGAGTGACTAACACGCACAACTTGTATTCTATGACTGCCATCTACGTGCACTCTTATGCTATTCAGTATGACTTAGAGTATTTACGTTGCTGTAAAAAAGAAAATGACCACAAATTTAGTGATTTAAAGCAACATGAATGCCTCATTTTTCAGTTCTGGAGGTCAAGCCTACAATGAGCTGGCAGAACTGTGTGTCTTCTGGAGATGAAGTGACAGAATTCATTTCTTTGCCTTTTCTAGCTTGTACAGCCTACCCACATTCCCTAGCTCATGGCCCTATATCACCCCCACCTCCAATTTTATAGTCCGTTCTCCTTCTCTGACTCTGATCTTGTATTCCTCTCTTCCACCGTTTAAGAACTCTTGAGATGACTTTGGAGCCATCTGGATGATCCAGGATAACCTATTTCAAGATCCTTAATCACATCTGCAAAGTCCCTTTTGCCATGGAAGGCAACATATTCCCAGGGATTATTAGGATGCAGACTCTTTGGGGGACTGTTATTTTGCCTACCACACTTTCTATATGAGAATTCTACAAATATTTGAACAAATATTATGTATCTTCTAAGACTTCTTTTTTTAAGGTTAGCATACAAAAATATCTTTCCTTGTTTCATATTTGACATGGCTCCCAGATTTATCACTCTCCTTGTCCCCATCTGTATTTATCCCCTTTTGTCGATGTTTTTTCTAAGGTCTGGAACTGAACATAAAAATGAGTTGGCTCAGGAAGATTCAATGAAGGTAACACTTCCCTGCTTCTGGAAACTCTGCTTCTATTAATGCAGCTCAAGATTTCATTATTTTCTTGGGGAACATTGTTGACTAATATTGATCTTTTCAGCAACGAAAATCCCTTAATCTTTTTCATGTAAACTACTTGTAAGGGAGGTTTTTCCCATTCTATATTTCTGCAGGATTGTTAAATTAAAAACAACAACCACCAAGATGTATTCAGGTCCTATTAGGTGCCGGAAACTGGACACTTAGGTAAGTCAAGTGTCAGCTGCCTAGATGTCCCCAGAGTCCTCCAGTTTGCTTTCAGATTTTAGATAAAAGTGGCATGAACCCTAGCTAAGGAATGGAAGGAATCGCTTCATCCTTCCCAGTATGTTCAGAGTCTTTTGGTGACATTTATGCTGTGTTTGATCACCTCTGGCTAATCATCTGTTTTCACTAAACTCTCACCCCTCTCTCCCCCCAATCTGATATCTTATCTTTGTGGGGCTGTCACTTTTCTAAATTCTTTTGTCACATGCTGGACACCTCAAGTTGCTTCAGTTGTGTCTGACTCTTTGCAACCCCATGGACTGTAGCCTGCCATGCTCCTATGTCCTTGGAATTCTCCAGGCAAGAATACTGGGGTGGGTTGCCATGCCCTCCAGGGGATCGTCACCCTCCAGGGATCGAACTTGCATCTCTTATGTCTCCTGCATTGGTGGGTGTGTTCTTTACCACTAGCGCCATCTGAGGAGCCCAGTTCCACTGACCCAAGCCTGTATATGTGGACTTTTACTGGAGGTTTGAGGTAACAAAGGGAGATAACATGCAGCCTAGAAAATGATCAACAATTAACATTATATCTGAAAAGTCCCTTTGGGATTCTTGCCTCTGGAAGCTCTCATATGACCAGTTCTTGGCAAAAAGTCAGGTTTCCATCCAGCTTCTTGGCTTCTCCCTTTTTCCTTTCTTCAGTCTGTCAGGCTCCATCCTCCTTCTCCCATGTTTCCTGTTTCAAAGCTATGTGCCTCTGTTGGAGAATTCATCTTGTTTTGAACAAATAAATTATCAAAGTATTTGATGGAATTTGGGCTTCCCTCATAGCTCAGTTGGTCAAGAATCAGCCTGCAATGCAAGAGACCTGGTTCTATTCCTGGGTCGGGAAGATCTGCTGGAGAAGGGATAGGCTACCTGCTCCAGTATTCTTGGACTTCCCTTGTGGCTCAGCTGGTAAAGAATCTACCGGCAATGCAGGAGACCTGGGTTTGATCCCTGGGTTGAGAAGATCCCCTGGAGAAGGGAAACGCTACCCACTCCAGTATTCTGGAGACCCAATTTGTAGTACTTTGTTACAATGGTCCCGACAAACTAAAGTGGTGCCTTTGTCTAAAACAAAGGTTTTATTAATCATTTCTTAATTCCCTGGTCTATTTCTAACTTAATATGTGGTGAGAAGACACTTTATTTTGATGAGAAAATTTTCTGATGGTAAGTAAACTGTTTTTAAATATAAGTTAATGCAATTTGTCAAAACTAAAATTGAAATGCCTTCTAATTAACCAAGTAATTGCCCTGAAGAAGAAACTTCAAAGTGGGGGAAAATAAGCAAATATTTATTTTGTGTTTCCTCTTGGAAGGTTTGTCTGCTTGTAGATGAACTGGATGCTTGTTAGAGTGGACCAGATACAGAAAGTGGAAATGAACACACGGGGGAGATGGAGGCAGCACCAACACCTTCCAATCCATTCAGCCAACCTATCCTAAAACACAAAAGTAAGCAACAAAAACCTCTCTTGACTGCACTTAGCCCCTCTCAGCTCCATTACATAAATAAATGTTTAAAAAGAGCTGTCTATACACTCTGTTCCCTTCCTCCTCTTCTTTTTTTTCTTTGCCCTTCTCCAGTGTGTCTCTACCCCTTGCTGTTTGGCTGAAACTGCTCTTGCCCAGGGCTCAGAGACTGTTTCAGCAACATCTCTCCCTCATCTTACTTCTCCTATAGAGGTGCTTGGTCCTGCTCACCATTCCCTCCTATTGAAACTCTCCTGGCTTCTTTGATCCTGGGCTCTCCTGGTTTTCACCACACCTCACTGGTTCTGCTCTGTCTTTGCCGTCTGTTTCTCCTCTATCTGGCCTTCCCTGGTAGCTCAGTTGGTAAAGAATCTGCCTGCAATGTAGAAAACCCCGGGTTGATTCCTGGGTCGGGCGATCCCCTGGAGAAGGGATAGGCTACCCATATTCTTGGGCTTCCCTGGTGACTCAGAGTTTAAAGAATCTGCCCGCAGTGTGGGAGACCTGGATTTGATCCCTGGGTTGGGAAGATCCCCTGGAGAAGGGAACAGCTACCCACTCCAGTTTTCTTGCCTGGAGAATCCCACTGACAGAGGAGCCTGGCAGGCTACATACAGTCCATGGGGTTGCAAAGAGTTGACATGAAGAGCACTTTCTCCTCTATCTGCTCTGTCTATGTTGCTTTACCCTGGATCTTCTTTTATTATCCTTCTGTACTCTCTCCCTACATTGTCTGACTCAGTTTCATAGCTGAAAATGCTATATATATATATGCTAATAAATCCCAACTTTATGTCTTAACTCAAATCTCTCTTCTGAGCTCCAGACTTTTATACGCAGCTACCTGCCTACTGATCCTTTCCATTTGTGCATCTCATTGTATCTTAAACACATTTTCCAAACTGAATCTTTAATGCCCATGCAATCAATTCTATAAAATCCACTGAAAGTCTAGAACTCAGCCTGCATTCTTCTTGCACTGTTCTTGTCATCCGCGTCTCTTCATCTGTGTTGCTACCACTTGATTCCAGGCCACTATCACTTACCATTGAATGAATGTAAAAGCCTTTGACCAATCTCTCCTCTGCCCCTCTGGCCTTCCTCCTCCTACAATAGTCAGAAAGCAATTTATGTATCAGAATAGGATCATTTCATTCTCCTGCTCAAAACTCTTCTGTGACTTCCTACTGGACCAAGATTAAAATCTAAGCACATTCCAGTAAACTCCTGGACATGCATGACTCTGCCCCTGCCTCCTTGTGGAGCGCCATCTTCCCTTACTCATCGCTTTCCACTGCACAGTGCTCTTGAGTTTCTCCAAGAGGCTGAGACTTTATCTATCTTGAGTCATTTCCACATCCCTCTTCTGCCTGAAATGCTAAGCTAATAGCACATTGTGAGAATAGACAGAGAGTTAAGCCATATTATGGCTTTTGGCCACTTATTACAGGCTCCTATTGTGGCAGAGAACCTGGGGTGTTCTCATTGTGCAGATACTTGGGGTTTTGTGAGGCAGAGCCTATGAGGTGGAAGTTTGTTTGTTTACTAATACCTGAGTGTGGACCAGAACTGTAGCTAGGGGGTGCACCTTTGACATTTATGAGTCCTTCTGAGGGTGATTTCATGCAGATTATTGTTTGTTGGAAAGAAAATACGGTGGAAATTCTTTCCACTTATACCATTGCTTCCTTTTGTTTTGTGTGCAGTCTGAGGTGAGCTGATTTGGTAGCATATAGGTAAAACGATGTGGGAGAAGCTGCTTTGTATGCAAAATAATAAGTAAAAATCAATTGGTGTTCCTGAGATCAACTTTTTCATTAAAAAAAAAAAGAATGGAATTTCAAAATACATATTTTCCAATATCATCATTTTTTATTTCAGGTCTTTTATTTCAAGAATATGATATGTATTCCTTTCCCGAATTTCAGACACTCACATGCCAGCTTCAAGATATTTTTGCAATATTTCTTCAGTAATTTTGTTAATATGTGTTTATTTTAAGCTTCATCATAACAATAACACCGGGGAAATTAAGTCTGATGTTTTAGGTTGCATCTTTCTATTTATAATGATACAAGTGCATCGTTATCAAAATGAAAAATGTTCACCTGTGTACCATGTAGAATTAATTATGAATCTTCACAATTTAAGTACCACTTTTAGGAAAAGCTATTATGTACCATTTGTAAAGTCACCTCTACATAGTTGACACTATATCTAGTTATGTTTGTATATAAGTTACGATGAAAAGAATTTTATTTCCTGAGCATGGACCAGTTGAAGACATTAAAGACATTATGGGAAGCGTGTAGCCAGGCTAAAATTAAAATTTGTCTTGTGTAATAGGAAAGATGTAAAATCCATCTATGAATAGAAAGGGATGTGGTTTACTGTGGTACATCCATCTCTCTGTATTAATATTCATGTTTTGAGCTTTACTCCATTGATGCCAGTTTGTGAAAGGGACTGGTCACTTTCCCTTGGCATTAAGACACTCTGAGTCCATCTTCAGTCTTTATGAATGATGAACTATTAAATACAGCACTCATATGCAGATGAACCCAAATTCCCATGCACAAATCCCCATATAAAAATGAAAGTTACTTTTCAAAAGAATGATGGATGGCTGACTGCTTATTATTCCTTGGTCCTCTTTTTCATGAACTACACCTATTTGTTACTCAGGCAATGTGGTTAGGTTGGGACCTTGGTAATAGAACAGATCAAAATTAATTGGACTATATGGGAATTGAATGGAAGACCAACTTTGACCTCATTAGCACAATGTTGTAGTCAGCTAAGGTTGTCAAATCCAACAATCATAGAAACACTCAAAGGAAAAACTCATTTTAAGGGGAAATTGAGTGTACGGTTATCACAGTATTCAGCTTTGTAGATAGAAGATTAAAAATACAATTGTAAAAATATCAGAGAACACATAATTAAGTTGGACTTTTAGCTCAGCATTGTTTCTGTTTCTCATTTTGTAGTCAGTGATAAGAAAATGCTTAGGAAAGAGAACTACTAATTTGCCATGGCGTTATTAACAGACAGTCACAGAATGACACAGTAAGCTGTTAGAAAATGGTCACTCTATAAGCATCCTTGAAATTATGCTAATTGTATGGTGCTTAGCTCAGTTCAGTTCAGTTGCTCAGTTGTGTCTGACTCTTTGAGACCCCATGAATTGTAGCACGCCAGGCCTCCCTGCCCATCACCAACTCCTGGAGTTCACTCAGACTCACGTCCATCGAGTCAGTGATGCCATCCAGCCATCTCATCCTCGGTCATCCCCTTCTCCTCCTGCCCCCAGTCCCTCCCAGCATCAGAGTCATTTCCAATGGGTCAACTCTTCGCATGAGGTGGCCAGAGTACTGGAGTTTCAGCTTCAGCATCATCCCCTCCAAAGAAATCCCAGGGCTGATCTCCTGCAGAATGGACTGGTTGGATCTCCTTGCAGTCCAAGGGACTCTCAAGAGTCTTCTCCAGCACCACATTTCAAAAGCATCAGTTCTTTGGCACTCAGCTTTCTTCACAGTCCAACTCTCACATCCATACATGACCACTGGAAAAACCATAGCCTTGACTAGATGGACCTTTGTTGGCAAACTAATACCCAGAGCCTATTCAAACTCATGTAAATCACATCGGTGGTGCCATCCAACCATCTCATCTTCCGTCGTCCCCTTCTCCTCCTGCCTTCAGTCTTTCCCAGCATCAGGGTTTTTTCCAATGAATCGGTTCTTCACATCAGGTGGTCAAAGTATTGGAGTTTCAGCTTCAGCATCAGTCTTTCTAGTGAATATACAGGACTGATTTCCTTTAGGATGAACTAGTTGGGCCTCCTTGCAGTCCAAGGGACTGTCAAGAGTCTTCCCCAACACTACAGTTCAAAAGCATCAGTTCTTTGGCACTCACCTTTCTTTATAGTCCAACTCTCACATCCATACATGACTAGTGAAAAAACAATAGCTTTGGCTGGACAGACCTCAGTTGGCAAAGTAATGTCTCTGCTTTTTAATATGCTGTCTAAGTTGGTAATAACTTTTCTTCCAAGGAGTAAGCATCTTTTAATTTCATGGCTTCAGTCACCATCTGCAGTGATTTTGCAGATATCAAAATAACATCTGTCACTTTTTCCACTGTTTCCCCATCTATTTGCCATGAAGTGATGGGACAGGATGCCATGATCTTAGTTTTCTGAATGTTGAGCTTTAAGCCAAATTTTTCACTCTCCTCTTTCACTTTCATCAAGAGACTCTTTAGTTCTTCTTTGATTTCTGCCATAAGGGTGGTGCTATCTTCATATCTGAGGTTATTGGTATTTCTCTCAGCAATTTTGATTCCAGCTTGTGCTTCATCCAGCCCAGCGTTTCTCATGATGTACTCTGCATATAAGTTAAACAAGCAGGGTGACAATATATAGTCTTGCCGTACTCCTTTCCCGATTTGGATCCAGTCTGTTGTTCCATGTTCAGTTCTAATGGTTGCTTCTTGACCTGCATACAGATTTCTCAGGAGGCAGGTCAGGAGGTCTGATATTCACATCTCTTGGAGAATTTTCCACAGTTTGTTGTGATCTACACATTTAAAGGCTTTGGCATAGTCAATAAAGCAGAAGTAGATGTTTTTCTGGAACTCTCTTGCTTTTCCTATGATCCAGTGGATGTTGGCAGTTTGATTTTTGGTTTCTCTGCCTGTTCTAAATCCAGCTTGAACATCTGGAAGTTCACAGTTCATGTACTGTTTAAGCCTGCCTTGGGGAATTTTGAGCATTGCTTTACTAGTGTGTGAGATGAGTGCAATTGTGTGGTANTCCAGTGGATGTTGGCAGTTTGATTTTTGGTTTCTCTGCCTGTTCTAAATCCAGCTTGAACATCTGG
This sequence comes from Neotragus pygmaeus, assembly GCA_006410875.1. NCBI lineage: Eukaryota > Metazoa > Chordata > Mammalia > Artiodactyla > Bovidae > Neotragus > Neotragus pygmaeus. The sequence goes on along the minus strand of SJYV01038002.1, from coordinate 653,177 downwards.
AAGTTCACAGTTCATGTACTGTTTAAGCCTGCCTTGGGGAATTTTGAGCATTGCTTTACTAGTGTGTGAGATGAGTGCAATTGTGTGGTAGTTTGAGTGTCCTCTGGCCTTGCCTTTCTTTGGGATTGGAATGAAAACGGACCTTTTCCAGTCCTGTGGCCACTGCTGAGTTTNGTTTAAGCCTGCCTTGGGGAATTTTGAGCATTGCTTTACTAGTGTGTGAGATGAGTGCAATTGTGTGGTAGTTTGAGTGTCCTCTGGCCTTGCCTTTCTTTGGGATTGGAATGAAAACGGACCTTTTCCAGTCCTGTGGCCACTGCTGAGTTTTCCAAATTTGCTGGCATACTGAGTGCAGCACTTTCACAGCATCATCTTTTAGGATTTGAAAGAGCTCAACTGGAATTCCATCACATCCATAGCTTTGTTCATAGTGATGCTTCCTAAGGCCCATTTGACTTCACAGTCCAGGATATCTGCCTCTAGGTGAGTGAGCACACCATTGTAATTATCTGGGTCATGAAGATCTTTTTTGTATAGTTCTTCTTGTATTCTTGCCACCTGTTCTTAATGTCTTCTTCTTCTCTTAGGTCCATACCATTTCTGTCCTTCATCGAGCCCATCTTTGCATGAAAGATTCCCTTGGTATCTCTAATTTTCTTTAAGCGATCTCTAGTCTTTCCCATTCTGTTTTTTTCTTTTATTTCTTTGCATTGATCACTGAGGAAAGCTTTCTTATCTTTCTTTGCTGTTCTTTGGAACTCTGCATTCAAATGGGGATATCTTTCTTATCTCCATTGTCTTTAGCTTATCTTCTTTTCACAGCTATTTGTAAGGCCTCCTCAGACAACTATTTTGCCTTTTCGTATTTCTCTTTCTTAGGGATGGTGCTGCTGCCTCCTGTACAATGTCATGAACCTCTGTCCATAGTTCTTCAGGCACTCTGTCTATCAGATCTAATCCCTTGAATCTGTTTGTCACTTCCACTGTATAATCATAAGGGATTTGATTTAGGTCATGCCTAAATGGTCCAGTGGTTCTCCCTACTTTCTTCAGTTTAAGTCTGAATTTGGCAATAAGGGGTTCATGATCTGAGCTATAGTCAGCTCCCAGTCTTGTTTTTGCTGACTGTATGGAGCTTCTCCATCTTTGGTTGCAAAGAGTATCATCAATCTGATTTTCATATTGACCATCTGGTGATGTACATGTGTAGAGTCTTCTCTTGTGTTGTTGGAAGAGGTTATTTGCTATAACTAGTGCATTCTCTTGGGAAAACTCTGTTACCCTGTGCCCTGCTTCGTTTTGTACTCCAAGGCCAAATTTTCTTGTTACTCCAGATGGCTCTTGAGTTCCTAGTTTTGCATTCCAGTTCCCTATAATGAAGAGGACATCCTGTTTAAAAATGGACATTCAGAGGTCTAGTGCAACTTTTGGAGACATGTAATAAGCTAGTCTTTCTTGGGTGCAGTGACTGGATACTATAGCTACTATTGCTTGCCACTTAAGGAAAAAGACCACGTTCAACGAGAAGATTAAGGTTAGGATTTCCAAAGCAATAGACTAGAGAGGCAGTGAAGGCAATTTTTATTCAGGAACAGGGCGTACATATATGATCATCTGTGAGATATTATCTCTCTGGCCACTTTTGTAGATGCAAGAAATAGCATTAGTGCAAAACAATCAGAGGACGACTGTCTATGTAGTTCTTTAAAAATTTTTATTGAAATTTATTATTGATTTACAATATTGTGTTAGTTTAGGTATATAGCAGTATGTATAGAATATGTACAATTACAACTATATAGATATGTATCTATATATATGTATTCTTTTTAGATTGTTTTCCATTATAGATTATTATAAGGTATTGAGTATAGTTCCCTGGGCTCTATAGTAGGTCTTTGTTGGCTATCTATTTTATATAAAGTAGTATATGTATATTTAATCCCAAACTCCTCATTTATCCTTTTCCCACCCCCTATATATTTTTGATCACATCTGAAAACCTATTTTTCTCTTTAAACTAAAGACAAGGAGCTTAAACTTTTTCCTCCCCCATTTCTCTCTGTTTCTCCTATTGTTCTCATTAAAGACATTTTCTTCCCACTAGTTTTCCACAGATGGTTTTATTGTTGAACTCTTTACTTTATCTTGACCTTGAGTTTCTTGTTGGTATCTATGAGTCTGTATTAATGATACTCAGTTGGTACCAGACATTCCTGTTCCTAGCCTAGACCGAACTTTTGAATAAGGTATGATCTGAAGGGCGGCCCCTACAGCCCTCCAAATAGTCTATCCTCAAAATTAAATTGTTAGAGACTAATTAATTTATCTATTTGGTTATTATTAATTGAGCAACTAACACGTTAGGGCTTCCCTGGTGGCTCAGCAGTTAAAGCATCTGCCTGGAATGTGGGAGACCCGGGTTCGATCCCCTGGAGAAGGAAATGGCAACCCACTCCAGTATTCTTGCCTGGAAAATCCCAGGGAGGGAGGAGCCTGACAGTCCATCGGGTGGCAAAGAGTCGGACACGACTGAGCGACTCCGCTTCAACACATGTTAAGTACTGTGATAGGTACTTAAAATTAAATGGTGTGTAAAAACAGACAAAATGTATTTCATAGCAGTAACGTAATAGTAGTTACAACAATTATCTTTTGAATTTTGCACTTTCGAACTTAGAATGAGGATTTTCAAGTAAATATCTCCTGGACTAAATACCGAGACTTTAGCTGTTAGTGATTGAGAGGGGATTTGACTTCAAGCTTAGAGGAAGACTGTAGAAACAGCTTTAGACTTAGGCACTTGAGAGGCAGGACAGAGGATAAGAGGAAACGCCATTTTGCGTACAGCACAGATTTGAGGAGGTGCAAAGCTGGTGAGGGTGTTCTGGGAACCATGTTCATACATTGAGAGATAAGAGAACGTGCGAGTCTTCATTCATTTGCCTTTCTTTGCTCATTATTATTCTGGAATGCCAAGGAATTAGGTGTCTGAGTTTCTAAAAATTCATCTCAGTTGCTCTGGTTTAGTCGTTGACCTTGTATCTGTGCTGCAGTTCATCTGCTATGGCTTTTCATGTTTTTATGTGTATTTCTCAAAATTGACTTTTTGACTGTTTAGGTGTTATTAATGAATCCAGTGGTCATGTACGGATGTGAAAGTTGGACTGTAAAGAAAACTGAGTGCTGACGAATTGATGCTTTTGAACTGTGGTGTTGGGGAAGACTCTTTTGAGAGTCCCTTGAACTGCAAGGCGGTCCAACCAGTCCATCCTAAGGAAATCAGTCCTGAATATTCACTGGAAGCACTGATGTTGAAGCTGAAACTCCAATACTTTGGCAACCTGATGTGAAGAACTGACTCATTGGAAAAGACCCCGATGCTGGGAAAGATTGAAGGGGGGAGGAGAAGGAGATGACAGAGACAAGATGGTTGAATGGCGTCACCAACGTGATGGACATGAGTTTGAGTAGGCTCCAGGGGTTGGTAATGGACAGGGAAGCCTGGCGTGCTGCAGGACATGGGATGCAAAGAGTCAAACATGACTGGGTGACTGAACTGAAACTGGATGAATATATTAGAAAACTATGGAGAAGGCAATGGCACCCCATTCCAGCACTTTTGCCTGGAAAATCCTATGGACAGAGGAGCCTGGTAGGCTGCAGTCCATGGGGTCGTACAGAGTTGGACATGACTGAAGTGACTTAGCAGCATATGATGTTACCTTCCAAAGGGTATAAAATCATTATACTAAAAGGATTTGAATTGAATTTTTATTTTTTTAAAATTATGAAAGTATGATAACACATTTACAAGAGACTCAGAAAATACAAAACTAGGTTACATATAGTCCTATTATTTTTTAAAGTAGATAAATTAAGATTTTTAATTGGGTTTCAGTATCAAACCCTTAAACAATAACAGAATGAATATACAGAGAAGTAGAAGGATATAGGAGACCTGAAAAGCTTTGTGAACCAATTCAACATAATTAAGATTTATACAATTTTCGCACAGTGCTGGGTACAAATTCTTGGTATAGTCTGTATCCTTGATTGTATCCTTGAAGGATATAGTCAAGCTCCCATAGCCTGTAAACTAGGAGACACTGGAATATATCCAGGGACATAAAGCAAGGTACAAACATTTCATGGTCTAAAGGTATTGAAATCATACAGACTCTGTTCTCTTATCACTGTGGAATTATGTTAGAAATCAATATAAAAATATATTTTAAAATAACTTGCCTATTTTCAAGTGCAATGTGACATTTACCGAGAGAGTGCTTCGACTTAGCCACCAAAAGCCTCAGTAAAATTAGACTGAAAAAAACAGAGTGATTTCAGAGAAGAAAACATTTATATGAGAAATTAGTATCCAAATGAGAAATTAATATTAAAAATGGCCCGTGTGTGCGTTCCCAGTTGCTTCAGTCATGTCTGACTCTTTGTGACCCTATGGATTGGAGCCAGCCAGGGTTCTCTGTCCTTGGGATTCTCCAGGCAAGAGTACTGGAGTGGGTTGAGGTACCCTCTTGCAGACAATCTTCCTAACCCAGGGTCTGAACCCGTGTCTCCTGCATTGCAGGCAGATTCTTTACTGCTAAGCCACCAGGAAGCCCCAGTGTTGTTTAAGATACTTCAAACAAAATCCTTTATATTTGGAAGTTAAATGTCCACTTTTAAATAAAGGGTGTATCTAAGAAGCCATAACAAGGAAAATTAGACTATATTTGTAATAGAATAAAAATGAAAAGAGAATTTACCAGAGTTTGTTGCATGCAGCCGAGGCTGCTCATACAGAAGGCAGTGGCACCCCACTCCAGTACTCTTGCCTGGAAAATCCCATGGACGGAGGAGCCTGGTGGGCTGCAGTGCATGGGGTCGCGAAGAGTCGGACACGACTGAGTGACTTCACTTTCACTTTTCACTTTCATGCATTGGAGAAGGAGATGGCACCCCACTCCAGTGTTCTTCTTGGAGAATCTCAGGGATGGGGGAGCCTGGTGGGCTGCCATCTATGGGGTCGCACAGAGTCGGACACGACTGAAGTGACTTAGCAGCAGCAGCAGAGGCCGCTCAATGCAATTAAAGACAATGTGGAGTCTTTAATAAAGTATGAAAGCAAATAATGGACACTAGCATACAATTTTGTGAAATTTGAACAAAGACTGTACTTTAGTTATCCCCTGGAGAAGGGAAGGGCCAATATTCCTGCCTGGAGAGTCCTATGGACAGAGGCTCCTGGTGGGCTACAGTCCTTGGGGTTGCAAAGAGTCAGACATGACTGAACAACTAACACACTTTCATAATAGGATTTGAGTTAGAGTTTGAAAAGCTATCAGTTTACTCATCATTCTTGATCCCAAGAGATGTTGTGCTGCTGCTGCTAAATCACTTCAGTCGTATCCGACTCTGTGCGACCCCATAGATGGCAGCCCACCAGGATCCCCCATCCCTGGGATTCTCTAGGCAAGAACACTGGAGTGGGTTGCCATTTCCTTTTTCACTGCATGAAAGTGAAAAGTGAAAGTGAAGTCACTCAGTCGTGTCTGACTCTTCGAGACCTCATGGACTGCAGCCTGCCAGGCTCCTCTGTCCATGGGATTTTCCAGGCAAGAGTACTGGAGTGGGGTATGCTTACTTCAAATATTTACTTTTTTTTATGCCAATATCTAAATAATGCAAAAGATAGAAAACCATATATTCTGTATGTTCATCCAAATATTTTCATATGAGAACAACAGGTTGTTTGCTCACTTTTATAAAAGCACAGTTGCTTGACATTATATATTCTTTTGATTAAGATTATATAACCTTAATGATATATTATCTTATTATATGATTTTGGAGCTTAGCACAATTTATACTGTGTCCTACTAATTAAAATGATTACTTCCTCTAATCTAAGGAGCAAGTACTCTGAATCCGTTCACACTGATACTATAATCATAGTAAGGCTTAATAGCAATCCTTTGCCATATTCAAATTCAAGGCCTTCATCTTCGACTCATCTCATTCCACAAAACCCCTCTGGTTCAAAATTCTGCCTCTCTCTTTTCTCCCACATCTAATCAATGACTAGGTTTTGTCAACTGAACCACAAAAATATTTCTCATGCTCATCAATTCATATCCATCATCTTTGACACTGCCTTTATGTCTCTCCTTATTTCTTCTCAACCAGAAAATTGCAAACTTCCCACCCACTTCCTTTGTCTTCAGAGTATACCTCTGTGAGCCTGACCTGTCTAGAGTTCAGCTCTGATTGCAACTTTTTCTAGGTGAAAAGATTTCAGGCACAGTGGAGATATTGACATCAGAATCAAGTCCAAGAATTGGGCTTGCATTTTTGGCCTTCTACAATCCAGCCACAACTTATCTTTCCAGTGTTAGCTTCCATTACAAGCTCCCCTTCCTATGTTCCCATACGCTGTTCCAACCTAATGTCCAGAAATTTATCCACAAGATTCCTTCTGCCTGACATCCCTCTCCCGTACTGATCTTCAAATTCCTGACTCATTCTTCATAAATGCTACCTTCCAAGCATGTTTTCCCATCCTCCAACCAGAAGACATTTCCTCTGTCTCTCTACATGTTATATTGGAGTTGTTAAAGTTCCTCTGTTGTGTTAGTTGTATGTATTCATGCCTGTATTAACCAGATGAAGGTATGTAAAGCTGGCTTTATTGAATTCAATTTGATAATATCTTGTTGAGAATTTTTGCATTTCTGCTTATGAGAAATATTGGTCTATAGTTGTCCTTTCTTGTAACATATTTCTCTTGTTTTGGTATTAGGGTAATGCTGATCTTAGAATGTGTTTGGATTGTATCTGTGTCTACTTTTTGGAAAAGATTATTCTAGTAGAGAGGATACTTCCAAAAACTTAAAGTGGAAGCTTAAGTTGTTAGTTTTAGATATTTCTTCTCTTCTAATGGCACTATTAATTTCTCATAATGCATGTGAAAGTTATCATAAGACTACACATTTCTGAAGTTGGCAAGTGTATTCTGTTCTTCTTTGTATTCTCCCAGGGAAGAATCTACAAATCAGCATTTTCCAAATCTCAGTCATTCCCATTTTGTCTTCATATTTTTGCAGAGTCTCGTGCCACTTATTATGATAATATTTTTGGAGCATCATGTTTTAAATAAACATCTTGAAATGGACTCTTAAGTACAACTAAGCTAAAAATGAAAATATAACCTCGTAAATAGAGGTTGTCTTGAAAAATAAATATTAAACTATTAAAATGAAAATGTTGGCTGGATACTCTGTAAAGTCATCTCAAGTACCAACAGTGATCTTCATAGTATGCTTTTGGAAACACTAAAACAAGTATTAGTGAAAGAGGATGCAAATGTGTTTCAAAATTCTTTCCAGTGTTTGGAAATTTTTTCACGTAGAAGGTAACGTATAGTGACTTTAACAGAATGTTTGCTTTAATGTGAAGGGAAAAAGTATTCGATTTGTAGTCAGAAGACTTGGATTTAAGTGCTCTGTTTTTCTACTTGCTGCTTAATACAGAAAGTCATGCAGATCCTCATTGGTAGAATAAATGTTATCCACGTGACTGTGTTGTTAGATTTAAATAAGCTATGACCATGCTTTAAATTTTTCTTATTTTATGGAGGTATGATTCTGAATACATATGCCTATGTCTATGTCTACCCTATATAATGTAGAATTCAAGGTTTACCAGAGATCAATTATTTTTAACAATATTTGTGCAACTTTTTCTTTTGAAATGAATACCCATTCAGAGTCATAGACAGAATTCTGAACTACCAAAGAAGATTCATATTAATGAAAAATTTCAAATCAAAACTTATGGAGAAAAGAATTTGGAGAAATTTGTTAACTTGGAAAAATATTTCTCTTTGAGATTTCCTTAAAGGTTAAAACACATATTCTTTATTCTGGGTGTTTACAGTTAGAGTATGATAGTGAATTGTATCTATTATTTTGATAAGTCAAGCCAATATGGCCTTATCCATTCTTTTTTCTATTTGCCAAGTTTCTTTCACTTATGCTTTTTTTTTAATTGCCAAAATTTCCCAAACAGTTATTTCAGAATTGCATACAAACATGATGATGAACAATTGTTTGGTGCCATTGAAAAAAAAATCCTAAATGATTGTTTCACCCATTAAATGAATTATTGGTTTCTGAGCCACTATACTAAGTAGTTGGAATACGAGCCAAAGTAAGTTAACAAATTGTTAATGAACCAAATGGGAGTGCATCTTAAGATAAAATTTCTCTTAAGATAAAGTTTCTTGAAGCGTTTTATAATGATCAGGTTTTTAAAAAAGCTACATTTGGGAAGTGATTTAGTAAAGCAATGTTAGAAGCTTTGTGGTCATTGAAGCAAAGGGCTCAATTTTGGGATTCAATGGCAATCATAGTTTTTTTTTGTGGACACAGTAAAGTCTGTATTTTGAAACATAAATAATGAATAAATAAATTTAATTTTTTACATAGCCTAATAGTGCATACTCTTGACATGAATAGTAGATATAATCTGTCTACATAGATAATCAAAAGTCTGATAACTACACTTTCAGTGAATATGTACCCTTTGAACCATACTAATAATGAAGACTGGGAGCCAGGTCCTGTGATATTTATGCAACTGCTAAACTCTCACTGAAGTCAATGGGGCTTGCTTACGTAAGGGCTGCAAGCCTTAGCCTCCAGAGATTAAAGGGGGACAAAAAATCCTTAAACTCTTTCAACATTAATATTGCCTGTAAGGAATCCAGCCATGATCTAAGCCATGGAGCTTTTTGAACCTAGCAAGTAGAAGGGTAAACAATAAACACCAGTTATTTTAAGAACAATCTAATCGGAGTTCAATGAGAAGCAATATTATATTTGATCTCTAAAGTATTAATACTTGTATATCATCGTTAGACATTTTTATGTAGCCCATTATCCAAACAATGCCTTAAGTACGTGGTATTTAATAAATCAGGGTTCCACGGCCATGGGACTGAGTGGGAGTGGAAATGAAGCACCTTCTCTCCATTTTTTTTTCCTCAGGTGCAATTCTGTGTTAATATAAGAGAAGTGTGGCCTTCCTTCTCATAGGACTAAAAGTGAGATAATCCCTGTGTAAGAAATCAGTAAGTACAGTCTGCTTAATCTAGTCCCAGTGTGAAACTGTTGACATTTGTTCTTTTTTCTCTCATTATGTGACTGGGCCTGTTTTGTGCTGGATTAGGCACAAATCTCCTATGCAGCACATTTGGCATGTTACTAGTAGTTTAACTTCATTAATAATGTATGAAGAAAATGTAATCCACGACAAGGAAGGAAAGAAAAGTATTTTTTTTGCTTCTCTCAAATCCTTTGGAATGAGTAATTATTCAACATTTTATATTTGATGTTACATTGTACAATTGAACTCCCGTAATGATATTTAAAAAAGAAACTTTGGCAAATGCTCTCCCAAAACACACCTTTTAAAATTTTAAAGGTGATTTACCAGTGGCCAGAGCTTGTTAAACATAGGAGGAAATTAAATATTTATTCAGCTTACTTCATTTTCAGGGTCCTAAATGCTCTTTCTGAGTCATCCCCAATAACAGGAATTTCCACCAGCAAAGTCATTATCAGACTATCAAGATAGGGGAGTGCTAAATTAAGATAAGATCGTATCAACGAAGAAGAACACATGCAGACTTGCATAGAAGTGCAAAATGATCATTTCTGATTGAAATGTTTTTAGCTAAATGAGTTTGGCTGCTTTGAACAAAATTGTGCCCAAAGATAAGCCCTCGCCGCTACTGCTGTTGTTACTGTTGGTGCCCTA